>JAULBS010002031.1:0-11554 GCA_032355785.1 Symmetromphalus regularis | reverse complement strand
TAAAGGAATTGAGTTGGGACATTTCTTCAACTGTAAATTAAAATACATTTTAAGCTGTTATAATAAGTAAACTGCTAGAATTGATCAAGCCTTGGTTATAATACAATACAATGGCAGATGTAAAGGAATTGAGTTGGGACATTTCTTCAACTGTAAATTAAAATACATTTTAAGCTGTTATAATAAGTAAACTGCTAAAATTGATCAAGCCTTGGTTATAATACAATACAATGGAGGATGTAAAGGAATTGAGTTGGGACATTTCTTCAACTGTAAACATAATTTTCAAGATGTTAAAACAAGTAAGCACCTGAGTGATGATCTCAAATGATTATTTGTTCTGTGCTCTGCTTTTATTAGATTTACTAACACGCCATTAGACAGAGGGGGTTCTTGAAATATTGCCCCATCATTAATTAATGCATTCCTCCCTAATCAATGCCACCTTTACTAATTAACGTCACTCTCTATAATCAACGTCAATCTCCCTAACGCCACCCTCCCTTATCAATGCCTCTCTCCCTAATCAATGCCACTCCCTAATTGATGCCTCTCTCCCTAATTGATGCAACCCTCCCTAATCGATGTCACCCTCCCTAGTCGATGCCTCTCCAATCGATGCCACTATTCCTAATTGATGCCTCTCCCTAATCGATGCCACCCTCCCCAATCGATGCCACCCTCCTTAATCGATGTTACCCTCCCTAATCAATGCTGCTCTCCCTAATCGAAGCCCTTCTCCCTAATCGATGCCACCCTCCATAATTGATGCCACTCTCCCTAATCGACACGACTCTCCCTAATTGATGCCACCCTCCCTAATCGATGCCACCCTCCCTAATCAATGCCACCATACCTAATTAATGCCACCCTCCCTTATTATTATTTATTTTTGTTTAGATGTAAAAAGTTTAAAACATCTCCTGGTACATTGACCTACCCCATGACTATATGCTTCTCTAGCCATCTCCTGCTGACCTCTCTGTTCTTCAATCTGACCTTTCATCATGGCAAGCTGCAGACATGAGAAAAGAAACAAATTAAAATTATCCATTCATGGAATGCAAAGAAAAGTTTGTTTTATTTAATGACGCCTCTAGAGCACATTGATTTTTATCTTATCAGCTATTGGACATGAATCATATGGTCATTCTGACATAATGATTTAAAGGAAACCCACTGCTGCCACATAGGCTACTCTTTCCAATAAGCAGCAAGGGGTCTTTTATATGCACTTTACCACAGACATGAGAATACATACCATGGCCTTTGATCAACCAGTTGTGGACCATTGGTTGGAACAAAAAATACCCCATACTGCAAATGTGTCTACTGAGATCAAGGAATGCAATGACATATAGTTTTTTTAATAAAAAATATTGGATATGTAACAGTTTATTGCAGTGCAAGGCTTTAGATTACATTAATTTGGGCACAACGTGGTTATTTGCGAGCAATAGCAACTAACTTAAGTTTTCATTTTATATTGCTGCAAATTCGTTTTTTTAGTGATTGTTTGGAACCAATACATGGGAACCAATAAAGTTTACATACTGAAAATAAGAAAATAGGTTATGCTGCAATGTACATTCTTACTAACCTTGGCAAAATCTGGATAATGTTTCACTGCCTCATCGAGAAGTCGGTTAGCATTGATAATCTCTCCAAGACACCACTCTAACTTAACCGACTTCATGAAAACCTGTAACAAATAAATAAAGTTTGTTTTATTTAACGACATCTTATCATCGGTTATTGGACGTAATACATATGGTCATTCCGCCATACGTATTTAGATGAAACCTGCAACCGCCTCATAGACTACTCCTTCCGATAAGCAGAAAGGGATCTTTTATATGCACCGTCCCACAGACAGAAACCAATTGTGGAACACTGGTTGGAACGGAAAATAGCCCAAACTGCAAATGGGTCCACTGAGAAGGATCGATCTGACGACCGACCGTTTCACAGGCAGTCACGCTACCATTTGAGCAAGATCCTGCACCCCCCAAAAAAACAACAACCTGTAACAAGATAAAACATCGAATTACAACTGAGTTTAAAAACAATGGGGTCAAGTTTAAGAAGAAAATTTTAACATTTTTTTAAAACTGGTTTACCGGCTTGACGTCATGACTCGTATACCTGAGAAGCCACTTTTCCGGCTTCCACATGGTCTTGTTTATAAACAAACTTTGGGAAATATATCACAATGGTTCTGGTTCATTTTAACCAATGAGAATTCATTTAATAGCGTGACTAGTAGCGGGAGTTACAAATGTTAATTTAGAAATGATTTTTTGTCTTTTTCCTCGTTTTTCTCAAAAATGAGAGTGAGTTGAATAACAATACATATAGAAACGATAGTGACTTTGAAATTGAAACAAGACAATGAAATAGGTGATCAGACTGTTGCAGGCGATAGCTGGTGATTCCGATATCAGAAATAAATTATTTGGGAATGTTGAACACGAGATTTTCTTTTGCTTATGGTTCAAAAGGGTTAACATGAGAAGTAACTAACACGAGCAGTGGGTGCACTGGCTCTGGCTTTCTGTAGCAGACGACGAGCTCGCTCAAACTCATTGTTCTCGCTCTCCAGCTTCACAGCAGCCAACCAAATCTCCTCACTGTTCGGATTTGCCTGGAAGGCCAGCGCCAAGATACTTCTAGCCGCCGGAACGTCGTCCTGTAATACAAAATATGTAGACAGATACACTGATTAGAAACCAGATCTCACTGTTTGGATTCACCTGGAAGGCCAGCGTCAAGATACTTCTAGTTGCCAGAAAATCATCCTGTAAGAGTGAAATACAAAAGATGTAGACAGATACACTGATTAGAAACCAGATCTCACTGTTCGGATTTGCCTGGAAGGCCAGTGCCAGGATACTTCTAGCACAGTCAAATGTGAGCCAGCCTCTAATAATATCTCCTTGATATTTGGTTCCAGTAAAAAAGTGGAACGCATTTATACCTCTTGTGGCAGATTGCCATTACATGTTCATACCCTTTCCCACCCTTCTCATTACGTGATTTTGAGCATCAGGAGGTACTATACCTCCATTTCTAACTGATGTGGAACAGTACCCTTTCCCTCCCTTCTTCTTATTACTTGATTTCGAGCACCAGCTGGTACTATTCCTCCATTTCTACATGATGTGGAACACTGACCTTTTCCTCCCTTCTTATTACTTGATTTTGAGCATCAGGAGGTACTATACCTCCATTTCTACGTGATGTGGAACACTGCCCTTTCCCTCCCTTCTCATTACGTGATTTTGAGCATCAGGAGGTACTATTCCTCCATTTCTACATGATGTGGAACACTGATTATTATAGTACTTACTGCTAGCCATTTTGACTTTGCCCCCATCAACCAGAGAACTTCAGCCTTGGGACAGTGAGCTACTGCTCGTTGTAACAGAGCTTCTAGAGACTCCCTGAAATGAAAAAAAAGATGATCTAAACAACAGCACACTGACAAGCTACTAAAGTCTGTGTCACTTTAGTTCCGCACTACCCTTTTGAGTTCACTAAAACTATTTTATAAATATTTTACCTTAAATTCCCTGTAAATCCATTGTTTGTAAGTGGTAGAATTTTTTTTCATTAATTTATCCTTTCAAAATAGTTCATATATGTTCATAATATTCAATCTAAACTAAAGTTTTGTTTTATTTAACGACACCTCTAGAGCACATTGATTTTTGTCTTATCATCGGCTATTGAACATCAATCATATGGACATTCTCACATATGTACTTTGAGGAAACCTGCTGCCACCACATAGGCTACTCTTTTGCGATAAGCAGCAAGGCGGTCTTTTATATGCACCAGTTGCCTTTGATGAACCAGTTGTGGATCACTGTTTGGAATGGAAAATAGCCACTGAAGTAGAATAGCTTTTACACAACAATGTGCCACGCTTAGATGATGATGACAGCGCATGTACTGAAGCTACCACACATTTCCTCTACCTTAGCCTCTGTTGCGTTCAGAAAAAATTGCTGCATAAAAAGCAAGATTTTTTTTTTTTTTTTGTTAATTATTATTATTTTGCTTTTCGTGGAATTCCGCAATTTTTATGCATACAGAACATAAAAAGCAAGGAATTTTTTCTTGTTTTTTGTTAATTATTATTATTTTGCTTTTCATGGAATTCTGCAATTTTTACGCATAAAAAGCAAGGAAATTTTTCTTCTGTTTTTATTTTATTTTTTCAAATTATTATTATTATTATTTAGCTTTTTGTGGAATTCCGCAATTTTGAGGACAAGTACCATGCCTGACAATAGGTATTCTAAAACTTCTTATTTTACCTGGTTCCATAGTTTTTCTCAAAGTAAGCTGCTCTCAACCAGATACTCTTTTTACTGGCAAATACGGTCAGGGCATGGGCATAGATAGCTCGGGCACATTCATAGGCACCATGTGCTGCACACTAGAAACAAAATAAAACCATAGATTACAAACACTTATAAGACACTAGGGGTGCAACGATATGGCCAAAACTGTATTGCAATATATTGTAATACAACAAACTTATATTGCAATATGTACTGCAATAAAGTTTGATTTATTACCAAGGTGAGATAAAGTCATATTTTGAAACTATCATACTAATTACTAAACATATCTCAGGCAGGCAGACCTGTATCAATTTCTGATGAGAAAAGAGTATAGACACAGTAGATTTACATGTTTTAATTAAGTTTAACTTTTATTTATAACCAACTGTCATAGTCATAGATTTCATAAGAAGATGGATACTCATTAGGTAGATATATCGCGATACACGAAACCACATTGTGATATGTATTGTGCACAGAAAGTATTGCAATATACTGGTATCAGGAATGAAAGGGACTTTTCCCCAAAAAGGCTGAAATAATTTTACCAAATTATGGATATGTCTTTGGCCGAGGATGCACTGGCATAGACAGTGCCGGGTGGAGTTCGAAGGGGATTCCCGATGAGATTTTCAATGCATTCGCAAACAATACCACTATTTTGTCCAACACGACGCGACCAATGTATAAGATCTGCGCATTGGTATTGCGCAGATGATACTTTGCGAGACAAATCTAGCCAATGATGAATAAGCAAATATGGCGGCCACAATGGGCGCAGTCATGTTAGATCTAACGTTGGAAATTTTGGGCAGAACGAATGAAAGTTGAAAAGGGGCAGATTAAAAAAAGACAAATTATGCAACAAAACGGCGGTATTCCGCCTAAATGTGGTGAACTTTCATCCCTGCGGTATATCATTGCACTTCTATAAGATACCATGTGACATACACTAGCAAAAACAAGAAAAAAATCATTACATTTTAATGCTGGGAAGTCACAGAAAGAAAAGTTCAGAAAAAACCATGACTATATGGGTAGATATAACCCTCGAAATTCAGATATATCTATGACGGCAATCTTGTTGCTATGGAAATGCAATGGCAATAAACACTTTTATATTTTTTGAACAGCAGTGCAATGCTGCTGTAAACCAATTAGATGGCTGCAGTTCTTATAGCATCATGCAGTGAGGGTGGGGGGGCCGAATTTTGACAACCAGGCAACATGTTAACTATTGGACTCGAGATCCCTTCGTACTCCGAAAACTCTCTGAATTTTGGCCTCTTTATTTTGTCAGTCTTTTTCACAGTTTTTTTCACACAAAAAACTAAAAATCTAAAGCAATTTTTTTTTAGTTGTTCCCTAAAACATAGGGGTGAGGGAATGGGCTTGTATCCCACAGCCCTTTTCAATGCTGATTGCAAAGTTTGAGAACTGGAAAATATCAGCGAAGCATAACAGAAATTATGTGAAATGGGCCCAATGATGACACTTTAATTAGCGGTGATAAATGTTTGCTTACTGCATCTGCATCCTCCATCCACGTGTGTTTCCAGTCCTCCTCTTCAACCCCAACACTCACCACAGCCCGTCTGAAAAAACAAACAGAAAAATTCAAAACAATGTTCCGTGTCCTCCATCCAATATCAACTCTCAACAGCTCATATGAAATTATCAACATATATTCAAAACAATGATCACTGTCCTCCATTTAATATCAACTCAACAGCTCATATGATCCATGTCCTCAATCCAATATCAACTATCATTGCAGCCTCATTATTTTTATTTATTTAACGACCTCCCAACACAAAAGTAAACATCAGCTATTGGGGGTCACACTGTGGTTACATCAAAAGTTTATCTTAACATACATACTCATTGGAACCAGTCTGAAATTATAAACATATTAAGTCAAAACAACCATCCGTGCCCTCTAAATAGAAAAATTCTAAACAATCACAAAATTATTTCTTTGCCATGGTTTAGGTTTTCCATGCACCAAATCAAATGTCATCTTCGACATTGCCACTTTAAATGGATTATTTGAAATTTATAATGAAATATTCAGCTATATGCCGTGCAGGGCTTTTTTTTTTACAATAACCCATTTAGTGTGAAATATTCAACGTACACGATGGCTTGACAAGTGTGAATGCTGCAACTCTTTTCACAGTCCTCTGCATCCTTCAACCAGTGTTCACGATTTATCTCCACCATGTTGGCTCGCAGAGACGTCAATGCTGTAAAAAAAAACAGAAGTATTTTACAAAACCATAGTTTTAGTACTATTTGTTTTAGAGGTAGAAGTGGGGTGTAGCTCAAATGGTAGTGTGTCCGCCTGTGAAGCTGTTGGTCATCGGATTGATTCTTCTCAGTGGAACCATTTGCAGTTTGGGCTATTTTTTGTTCCAGTCTGTGCTCCACAACTATTCCATCAATGGTGGTAGTATGTGCTGTTCTGTCTGTGGGACAGTGCATATAAAAGATCCCTTACTGCTTATCGGAGAGAGTAGCTTATGTTGTTGCAGTAGGTTTCCTCTAAAACAAATGTCAGAATGACCATATGACTGACGTCCAATAGCCAATGATAAGATAAAAATGTGCTCTAGAGGTGTTGTTAAATAAAACAAACTTTACATTTTTTTTACATGTTGCAGCAGTGGGTTTCCTCTAAAATAAATGTCAGAATGACCATATGAAAAATGAAAAGTGAAGTTTGTTTTATTTAACGACACCTCTAGAGCAAATCTATTTTTATCTCATCATCGGCTATTGGACGTCAATCATATGGTCATTCTGACATATTTTGAGGAATCCTGATGGCACCACATGGGCTACTCTTTCCTATAAACAGCTAGAGGTCTTTTATATGCACTGTTCCACAGACAGGATAGCACATACCACGGCCTTTGGAATGAAAAATAGCCCAAACTGCAAATGCTTCCACCGAGAAGTATCAATCCGATGACCGACAACTTCACAGGCGGACACTCTACCATTAGTGCTACATTCCACCCCAGAAAGACCAAATGATTGACGTCCAATAGTCGATGATAAGATAAAAATCAATGTGTTCTAGAGGCTTCGTTAAATAAAACAAACTTTACTTTTCTCTGCCTCCAGACCTTACCTCTGTCTATTATTTTCTCCACCATGTGTGTGTTTCCGTTCGCTTCCTCCAACTTGGCAGCAGACACCCAAATCTGTCGATCTGTAGGGATGTTTTCTCGTGCCTTGTTCAAAACTTTCCGAGCATTTTCATAATTTTCCAGTCTAGCAAGTGCAAGCCAAAGCTGTAAGAAAGAAACCAATGTTTGTTTACACATTGTTTATTTAGAAATGATTGTTGAATGACACCCTGACACATTGTTTATTTAGAAATGATTGTTGAATGACACCGTGACACATTGTTTATTTAGAAATGATTGTTGAATGACACCCTGACACATTGTTTATTTAGAAATGATTGTTAAATGACACCATGACACATTATTTATTTAGAAATGATTGTTGAATGACACCCTGACACATTATTTATTTAGAAATGATTGTTGAATGACAGCCTGGCACATTGTTTATTTAGAAATTATTGTTGAATGACACCCTGACACATTGTTTATTTAGAAATTATTGTTGAATGACAGCCTGGCACATTGTTTATTTAGAAATTATTGTTGAATGACAGCCTGGCACATTGTTTATTCAGTTGCATTTGAGGATACTCATATCAAGACACAATAATTTCATGAAAACTAATTAAGACCTGTTTACACCATAAGATGAAAATAGTCAAATCAGCAAAAAAGAAGTAAATTTCCACTTCTCAGAAATTTTTGTCTTTCCATCAGAAATACTATCAACCGGAAATACCCCCATCTGAGCGGTGTTAAGACAAAAAACAATCACATCGATTTTTGTTTTTTTAATACAATTGTAATTTCAACCAAACTGCTGTACAATCATAAAAGGTATCTGACTACCATACATTTTACACCAAAATCTTAAAGAGTAAACAGGTTTGCTAATTTCATGATTTATGGTAAAATGAATATTATATTATGTTACCTCTACGCTTGTAGAGCAGCACTCGACCGCTCGACTCAGCATAATCCGTGCATCCTCTTCATTCTCCAACTCCACCGCCATCTTCCACAGCTTCACAGAGTTAGGGATGTGTTCCAGAGCTTAAAAACATAAACAGGATAAACAAACTCCGTTTTTTATCACATTCAAGCAGTATAACTTTTACATCATAGGCAGGGATATAAATAAACGCCCGCCCCCTCGCCTCAGGAGAGTAAAAATCACTAGGGGCGAGTAACTCCTTACTGATGCTAGTCTCTCAGCCCTGTAGATATTATTTTTCCATTCTTGTATTTTGAATTTGTATTATTTTTAGATAGTAGCTCTCAGACTGATAATTAGCCGATCATACCCACTCTAAACGGGCTGACAGTTAAGGGTTGTTCACAATTATCAACATTTGTTCGGTATTAGTACAGAGTACAAATTTTTATATCCCCATCTTCCACCTCAACTAGTACACACAGTATCGATATTTTAATAGTTAATTAAATGGGGGACTAGTGATTTTTCATGGGTATGAGTAACTTTTTAAAGCTACTATACTTCGCGTCACGTCAGATTGGCACCATCATTTTTAACAATAATTTTTCTTCTAGGGATTGTATAACTAAAAGGAAAACTGTTTTAGAAATTAAACGAAATACCAAATTTTTATACAAAATTTCAAGAAGATGTACTGAATAGTAATTTTTTTTTATGAGGAAAAATCAATTTTTAGCTGTTTTTTGGCACTTTTCAGTTACGATTTTTGTTACCGTAGCAACTACATATAATCCAAAAAGTTATGAAGTGAAATAGGTTTGAAAGGCTGTTGTTAGTCCTTTTGACACATATTTTTCAACTGAAAAACGCTGGTGTTATGATGTTCCTCTTCCGATGACACGAAGTATAGTCCTCCAGGCGAGTGAAAATAATTTCTTGATTTCGACCCCTGATAAGAATCCACTTTCTTCCACTACAACATACTGTTTTGTGGATCATTGTTTATTGGAAGTTAAACATTTGGTAATTCTGACACACAGTCAATGTGAGACAGCATCAAACGGGTTTTGAACCACTGACTTCAGCTTCAGAGATGAATGTCCTACCACTAGACCACTGAGAACCATTGTAAGGAAAGTCATGCATGATATTTAAGTGCAGAATGAATAAACAAATAAAATAATTTTAAAAAAGTATTTTATGTTAATAAATATAAAATGAATAAACAAAAAAAAAAAAAAATTAAAGTTAATAAATGTAAAATGAAAAATAAACCTTTTCTGTAGACTCTTTTCTTTCCTTTCAGCTCAGTTTCCACGTCTGCCGCCTTGATCCAGATTCTCACAGAGTTCGGTAAATGTCGAACTGCCTGGGCGACAATTGCTTTCGCTTGGTCTCCGGGCTACAAATAAAATAAATTAAATAAAAACAAACTTTTTTTTTTTCCAGATTAAAGATTTCTGAAGCAAAATGCCCAAGTCATTGGAAAAAATGAAAATAAAAGACCATGAGTCACTAAGATTTCTATCTACCTGTATTTTACCAGTCACTTCTTCAAGACGTTACTTACCATCAGTCTAGCTGCCTCCAGCCACACATCCTCACTCTTGGGACATTCTTCACAGCCCTTCATTATGAGGTTCCTTGCAGCCTGTATTTTACCAGTCACTTCTTCGAGACGAGCGGATGCAATCCAGGCCGGCGGGTGTTTCGGATTTGTCTCTCGTACGGATTTCAGAAGCAGGCGAGCTTTTTTGACATCACTGTATTTAAAATAAAGAAAATTTTTAGCTTATTTATTTATTTAATGTTTGTTTAATGACTCCCCCAGCACAAAAAATAAACATTGGCTATTGGGGGTCACACAATGGATAAATATAAAAAAATATTAAAAATAAATCAGTGTAAAGAGCTGATATATTTTAGTATGGACAATTGAAATAGAAATATATATAATAATGGAATACATATCATTATGATGAAAATATTAAAAGTCAGTATAACAAATAATAGTATGATAAAAATGAATTCAATTAAATAAGAATGAAAAATAAATTTATTATAAAAATATGTTTCTTTAAAAAAATTAATGAGTTGTGGATGTATATATTTTTTAACTTTACCTCATATTGAGAGAGAGAGAGAGAGAGAGAGAGAGAGCGAGCGAGAGAGAGAGGAACACAGAAGACAGAGAGAAAGAGATGGAGTAAGAGAGATAGTACTAGTGGTGTCGTTAATATAAACATATATTTTTAAATGCTGCTCTAGCATTGCTGGCACCTCCAATCATTTGATGAATGGATGCTCATTATAATTATGTTACTTGCTATTGAAAATTCACTGAAAGGTAATTTTAAAATGTTCCAAACAGTGCTCAGCGTACTAACTTGATATCGCCTCCGTGTGATGGCAGCATGGACTGAAGATCAGTTAGATAACCCTTCGGGTCTACTACCGTCTGTCCACTGACAGAGTCAGAAACCTGTAACATGTAAAATAATCTACATAAGAAAGAAATTCATTTTAAGGCTTCTGAAAATTGATGAATTATCATTTTATTCAATCACATAAATCTAATTTTGCATAACTCATTTTTAATTTGTACATTAAATTACTATCACTGTTAATGCAAAAATATTTGTAAAAAGGGGGAAAAAATGATTCTATAATAATTCTTCAAGACCTACGTGGTAATCGGCAAAGCTGTAGAGGTTTTCATTTTCTGTGGCATTGTCTTTTGCCGCAGACTAATTGTTTTTCTTGGTCTATTTTTTTCTTACTATTAAAAATAATGTATACTTCATGCTAACATTTTCATGGAAAATGTCGTGGACACTATTTCTCCACAGCATTTATTTTGCAGTAGACATTTTCCATGAAATTACAGGGGCTGCTTCTTATTTCCAAATTACTGTCGAACAGGATGTTATTTGAGGGTTTTATCACAAATGTTTAGGTTCACAAATACTGATAACCTGCATGGATTAATTTTTTTAAAAGCCACCTGAATATGGCTTCTTTTCTACAAAGAAATAAAAGATCACCTGATTGAGTTTGATATCCATCAGAGTGTTTCTGGCCTGTCCAATCTTCTTCATATCTATGTCAGCCTGTGGCGTGGAGAATCC
>JAULBS010002020.1:0-11554 GCA_032355785.1 Symmetromphalus regularis | reverse complement strand
TTAATGATAAAACTGTTAACTTAATTATATGTGTTGCAGTTTGTACAAGATCAAAACTGATGACAAGAAAATTAAAAGATTTAATCTGTTCTCGATCTTATCAATTCCAGTAAGTACATGGGAATTATCCATTCCTACAATTTAATGATAAAACTGTTAACTTAATTATATGTGTTGCAGTTTGTACAAGATCAAAACTGATGACAAGAAAATTAAAATCTTCAACCAAGTCAAGTTTTGTTTTATTTATCGACGCCTCTAGAGCACATTGATTTTTATCTTATCATCAGCTATTGGACGTCATACATACGGTCATTCTGACATACATGTACAGGTATGTCTTTAGATGAAACCCGTTGTCAACACGTAGGCTACTCCTTCTGATAAACAGCAAGGGATCTTTTATATGCACCATCCCACAGACAGGACAGCACATACCACAGCCTTTGATAAACCAGTTGTGTACCACAGGTTGGAAAAAAAATATTCAACAGGAATTGATCTTAGCAATTTTACAAGCACATGGGAATTACCTGTTTTAACTATTTGAACATAAAACTGTTAACTACATGCATTGTATTTAGTTTAATCAGCAAGTGGTTAAGCTATCAGATTCATGGCTGGTAGGTACTGGAATCAAATCTCAAGAAGGAGATACAGTGGCATAGCTTTCATTGAGGCAATGAGGCAACTCATCACTAAAAAAAATTGCAGAATTTTTTTTAATGTGATTAATATTATAAAAGTTGATTAAAATATGAAAAATAAAAACCATTGTCAAAGTTTGCCTCACTAGAAAAAAGACCCAAGCTATGCTAATAGGATATTTTATGCAATTAACAGGATTATTCCTTTATCAGAAATGCATATTTAAAATCAGGTTACTATTCTTGTACTATCTGGTATAAAATCAAAGTACATTTATCAAATAGTGATCACAAAAATCTGAAATATTCAATATAGCAAGGAATTCTTTGACCACGTTGCCAATTATTTTGATTCTTTAAAGTTAAAAAAATAATAATAAACAAATAATAATAATAATAAATTTTGTTAAATGTTATATAAATCACAAAATCTAGGGGGGCCTGAGCCCCTGGCTCTCCTAGATTCGCCACATCTGATGAAAGAATTAAAATAAAAATTATTGTCAATCAATAGAAAGAATGCCACAAATAACCTATAGAGAGTTGTGTCCACCTTGTTCTTGAAAACATATTTAGAAAAGCAAAAATTCTAAGCAGGACTGAGTCCACAACATGTCAGTATTGAACATTACTGTCTTTTTTTTTTCTTTTCTTTTTGCAGGGGACGTATTACCATTATGTTATTTTGAAATTACAATAGTAACAATGCTTTAATTTATGGATTTTCTAAAAAAAAAAAATACTAACACCTTTGATAGTGAGTAGATAATAAATAATATATTAAAGAGAATCCATGTGATATCATATATATATATATATTACAATTTGGTTATTTTAAATTGTACAACACTTGCTTACCACTGAAAATACATGAGTTGTAATAATTATATACATGTTTATAGACAACCCCCTGCAATTAAGGAAATGTTCACGGCAAAATAAATGATGTGGAGAAATAGTGTCAATAGTAATTTTCACAGCAATTTGAGCATCAAATATACTATATTTTTAATAATAAGAAAAAATAAACCTTGAAAAAAGAAATTTAGTCGGGGCAAAAATAAAAAGGGCCACAGAGAATGAAAAGCTCTGTGGCAATCTCCACAGCACTAAAGACTGCCGCAGGCAAACCCAGTAATTCATCAGTTATGATCACAGGCCTACACAAATTGCACGAACGATCGTTTAATTCATGCATCGGTTATGCAAATTTATTTCGCATAACCAATTTACCGTTCATGTAAAATTGGCTAAACAAAATAGTTTTTCCATTTTTTTTAAACTGGTTATGCAAATGAAAAGAGGTTATGCAATTTGTTTTTGCATAACCTATTTTCCGGTTATGCAGATTTTGAATTTGTGCAGGCCAGTGATCAGTATTAAATATTAACTATTAAATATTTTTGTTTTATTTAAACGAAACCACTGGAGCACATTGATTTATTAATCATTGGCTATTGGATGTCAAACATTTGGTAATTTTGACACGTAGTCAAGTGTGAGCTAGCCTCCAATGGGTTTTGAACCACGGTCTTCTGCTTGAGCACCCATTTTCCTAACACTGTATTTTTGTGACCAGACTCAGGCTGAGTGTGTGTGTGGGATGGGGGGGGTGTCGTCAGGTGGGCCAGTCTGCACAAACCTAAAATTTTGACGGGGTCTACTCCTGGTATTACCACTGATTACAAAAATACTTAATGATCAGTTTGAAATGGGGGCCTGTATTTCCCATCTGGCGTGGGCCTATTACTAGGTGTTCATGGGCCTGTTTGTGACTAATACTTACATGGAAGAGCTTTTCTACAATTTCGTTCTGTTTGGTCCCGTCGTTCTTGTGTTTGGAATACTCTAAGAGAGCATGAGGTTTAATGGTGCTGGGAAATCGCTTGCTTTTGTGCGTGAAGTCTATCCCAACTTGTAAACCAGCTTGTATCAATGGCTGGGCTCTAAAATAAAAATTATAAAAATTCTGCACAATTTCATCAGGGTTTCACATGACGCAGGAATACTGCGTATTTGACACAATATTTCGTTAAAATACTCCTAAATAAAATATGTGCGAGTCATGGTTGACGCAAAATTTCCGTCAGTAGACTATCTTTTTTTTTAATACAAAAAACCCTATTATTTATGTGAAGAAAAAGCAATGGATATATTTGTATAATTATAATGATACAATAGTAGATAATGGGTATAGAACAAAATATTACAAGAAATATGTAGACACACAATAAAATTGCAAACTTACATGCTTATTACATCCCTTTTCACAGTAAATTCCACAGTATCAACTGATTTCGCCTTCAACCGCTCATAGATTGGAAAAAAAATGGCGGTCGAACATTTATGTCACCGATACGAAACTTTCAGTTCATCCGCTATCTCGGTGGAGTCATTAAAAAATATAATAAAATAAATCAGTCACAATGTAATATATTACTATTTTTATTTACAACATGCACTGCCACTCTTCCAACCTGCCAACAATCCCTCCCTTCATTTCCCATTCCTCCCCTTCCATCTCCTGAAAGTTTCATGATTGTGATGAATTTGTTCAAGCGCTATTTTTTTTTCCAAATCTGTCAGCGGTTGAAGGCGAAATTAGTGGATACTGTGGCATTTACTGTGAAAAGGGATGTAATAAACGCATAAGTTGGCAATTTTATTGTATATCTACATATTTCTTGTAATGTTTACCTGAAACTGAAGCATTTATAGCCAGAAAATCATGAGTATGAATCAGCAGTATATTATTTTATTATTATTGTTACTATTATTAATTTAATTTACTGATATTGTTGCTGATGTAGTTCTTGTTTTTTATGTGGTCATCACTGTATACACTGCCCCAAGGGGTGTAATGTATATTTAATAAATTCAATTGAATTATGTAAAAATAGTGATTTTGTTTTTTTAATTATAAATATGACGTAATGGTTTAGTAACTCAGGGGAGGTAACTTTAAGTATCTGTGTGCTTAAATTAGGAAAATTTAGCTTAAATGTATGTTATGATTACACAAAAACAAAACAAATTACCGTAATTTTGACGTAGTTCTGTGACCATCAACGTAACAAACAATGCGTGACGTAAAAACAACGCTGTGATATTACACAGACGACACGTGACCAACAATGACGTGATGTGACTTTCATTGAAATGACGTATCTGACAGTCTTGTAACATATGGTAACGTGATCAGGATGTACACGACGACAGATTTTTTTAAAATGCGTTTCATCGCAAGTTGAGTCATAATTTTAAAAACGTATAATTGTCTAACAATATCATGAATATGATGAATATCAGAATAGGCTGGCATAGTTATAAGGAAGTGACATTTAGGCCTACAGACATGATGGTTATGTATGAATAATTATAGTGAATAAGTTAACCAACAGCGATGAGAAGGTACAATTTCAGAATCTCAAGTCGTGAATCCTTACACTTGGCACCAATCTGGATAATATTCGGCCAACTTCCGGAAGCTATTTAACTGGCCTGAGGTTTGTTGATGGAACACAGACCATGAACCCGTTATTATTAAAATTTAAAAAAAAAAAGATTCAAACGTAAAACTACGAGTTAGAGTTGTGTATCGGAGGCTATTTTAAACGGTTAGTAAGCCATCCAATAACGCAAACAAACACTGATATGAATCTTTCCGATATATGCGATAATACTGTTTTCACTTTGTTATTGTTCGGGTCATACGACACAACCGGATCACGCAGCTTTCTCGCGCATCATTCTTATTCATGCGTGTCGGAAAAATTCCGTGTTTGTAAAGTTCATTAATCCTAAATCCATATATCATTATATGTATTAAACATTTTATTGCACCATTCTTATTTCTGAAAAAAAAACAAAACATTAATCCATTTTACATGCTTCTCTGTCAACTTCACAATTCCTTTAAGTTAAGTTATAAATTATCATACCCGTGAAATTGAGCCAATATTATAATATATATTATTATTATTAATTTATTTTTAATTGACATTAAATCATAAACTTATGAAATTATTTTATATATCAATCAAATACAAGATGATAACACGTCACAAAAATCGTTACTTTTTAAAAAATTATTATAAAGGCCTATAATTTTATACGAGTACACCATAAATAAAATAATCAAGTATTCAAATATTTCAAATTATACAATGTAGTGTTAAAATTATATAGGCTAGACGTCTGTTTGTCAGTCAGTATTTATATTCTTATCTGTTTATTTAAAGTGATAATATAATATGTCTGATATATTTGCATCTTTTAATAATAAAGCACACAAATACTTGTAATCATACACTTAAAACAGTTACGATTTTTCAGTCAGCGGCGGAATAGATAATACTTATGTGAGGGGTACTTTGTAGGTTTAAACCTGTGTTTTGTACAGTAATACATTTTTTTTTTAAAATGACACTGTGTGTTATATTAACATAGTTTAGTAACACGCGCAAATAAAACCACACCATAAATAGCAAAATTCCTTATAAAAACGTAGAATAAAATGTTATGAGAACTCTTGACTGAAGAATCATAATTGTCTTATTAATACACACTTCACTTGTGGGCTGCACTCGAAAATAACTCTTATTTCAGGTTGACATTAAATAACATTCGTTACAAAGATGATATCAATGTTAATAGATAATTCTTGGGAATGTGACAGATTTATAAACTCTTGACTTTGAGCATATATGTAATTAATGCATGACCACAGATAATCAGATTAGAAACAATAACCTAACGTATTTCAGACTGGTTATACACATTATTAATATTATTTTAAAACGAAGAGCGACTACAAAGATCTGGATTGCACAACTCGAAAGTGAAAGTAGGTAATTCAGGAACATACTGCTTATTGATTATTGGTTATTGATTTGCACTATGTTCAGCTCGCGACCCATACGATGCATTGGTGCAATTTCCATCTACAACTGCTGACACATTAAAAAAACCTAAACTTTCAGTTCATCGGCTATCTCTGTGGAGTGGTTAAAAAATAAAATAAACCAGTCAAAATGTAATATATTACTATTTTTATTTGCAACACGCACTGCCACTCCTCCAACCCGCCAACAATCCCTCCCATCTTTTCCCATTCCTTCCCTTTCCTGAAAGTTTCGTATTTGTCATGTATTTGTTCAATCGCCATTTTTTTTTTAATGTGTCCGCTATTGTAGATGAAAATCAATGGATATTGTGAGATTTACTGTGAAATGGTATGTAATAAGTGTGTAAGTTGGCAATTTTATTGTATATCTAGATATTTCTTGTAAAGTTTTGGTCGGAAACTGAAGCATTTGTTCCCAGCAAATTGCAGGGGTTTGCTCAATTACTGGAGTATCACCCACACTGGACGGGATGCCAATCAATAACCAATAATCAATAAGCAGCCTGTCTGGTGTTCTGGACAAGAAATTTGGCATCTTTGTCATTTGTGTTATTTGAGCTATGTTTATATTTAAAAAAAACAATATTATAAAAATGCATTGGTTCCATAATTATGTTGTATTTGATTTAAAGATCCGAATGATCACAAAGAGAAAATCCTTTGTAGTGTGACTGGTAGCCCCCATCATCTTCTTGCAGATTTAAAAACCCACAAAGGTGTAAATTATCATCAATTACATGGTTGACAGTAATTGGTTGATTGTACTTTTTGTCATGCTTATAATCAATAAAGATTCCGAAACACTGCAACCAATAAGCAGTTTGTCCCCCAGACTACCACTTCACTGCACCACTGGTTACTTTATAAGCAGGAATTAGGGGAAGATCCAGGATTATGTCTCAAAAAGGGGGCAGCACTGAGAGTGAAGTACTAGTATTTAAAAAAAAAAAAAAAACATACAAAGAGAGAGAGAGAAAAGCAGTGTATATAACAGGTGTGGCCTTTGATTCTATCTGGGATGATTTCTCTCTCTTCCCCCTACAACAATCTCAAAGAAATTTCGTTTTGCTCTTGATAATACTAAGACCACCAGTAAGTCTGAACATGCAACCATTAACATGTTAGATTTACAAACTGATGAAGTAACAGACAGTTTCCACAATTACCACTAGCTAAATGTTTTATGACATATTTAAATGTGTATAGGATTTAGTACATTTACCTAAACACCATTTAGATTTTGCAAAAATCCTATTTAAATCATGCAATCATTTAATACCTTTTGGAAACATTTAATAAATAAATATTGGAAAGGTTTAATTAATATACAGTTATATTTTGAATGTTATAATGTTTGTTTCACTTTTCAGGATCTAAAAATAACTGAGTGAAGATGTCTTCATGGCTTGGTTTTCTTCCTATTTCCATGGTTTTACTGGCCTCAGCTACGTTTGTTATATCATATATAACAGCAGTGGTACGAGGAGATGTTTCAGCATTATTTCCTTACATCAGGTGAGAAGTTAGAAAGCTTAAAGGCATAGTCACACAGGGGCTTTGTGGTCTAAATATTAATTATGAATTAATTAGTATAGTATTTGTTATACTAGATCTCATTTTCATATCATACAAGACTTTTTAACTGAAGCATGGTATAGGGAATTCTATGTCGAGTCGATCAATTTTTTTCACATTAAAATATTTCAAATTTCTAGATCGGAACTCCCCGTGGTGCAAAATAAATAGGTACGAAATGTTTTTGCAGCTACAAAAATATTCAGAAGTTTTAAAATAACGCCTAACCTGTCACGTGACTTGACATATAGGTCAACGGTCTGTGGGAGTATGCATTTAACTGTAATTGTTGCTTTAGATTAAAATAACCCAAAACATATGTATATTTAATTGATATAATTAGTACAAATTGATGATTGCATGGTTTTATTTCTGAAAATTTACTTGATGATCATGGGACTGACTCTTGGAAATTCAATCATTTCTCAAAAAAAAATAGGGAATTTTTGGTTGTGTTTAAAAAATGTTAAGAAACACAATTGACACTTGTGCCGACTTTGTAATCTTAAATACTGATTTCATTGACACTATAAAATTTTAATTTCTTTTCCAGTGACACAGGTGCTGAAGGACCTGAGAGTAAAGTGTTTGCCCAATTTCTCAACTTGTCTTCATTCATAGGTAGGTTAGAGTGTATCATATACGGTACTGGTAAGTGATTGTATACAAACATGCCCAGGACAGATGTCAGAGAGTTTTTATTTGAGAGGTAACACACTGTTAATGCACACAGGACTGAAAATAAGCAGTCAGTCATAGATATTATTTGGTATAAATAGAGAATATTAAAAGAATTGCCATTTATTATGAAATTTATGTCCCGAGTGAAATAAAATAATTTGTCACGAGCTTTAGTGAGTGACAAAGGAAAATTATTTCACACGGGATATAAATTTGATAATAAATGGTAATGAGTTTAATATTCTATTTATACAGGGTTTCACGTTTGGAAAGTAGAGGAGAGCTATAAATCACTACCCAAGTAAGGTTCGAGGGAGGTTTTTTACTCTCCATGATCATACCTCTACAGAAGTGATGGGGAGCTTTTTCCTTAAAATTAATTGAATGATTCTGTTGATTCAGAATCATTAGCAATGTGTATCAGTTCTAAATCATATTTCTGTGAGGGTGTTTGTTCATGTCATCATCGTCGGGGAGGTAGACCATTTCATAGTTGGTATACTACTAGAGGCACCGATTTTCCATAATAACGGAATCGTGGGAAAACTGAATTCTCTATTTTCTCCGAAAACATAATCACTTGTATCCAAATAGTGCAGTTTATTAATTAAATGGATTTTCCATCTGCATTTTGGAAACAAAAATAGTCGATACCTGACTACACTTATATATGTACGTGTTACGCCAAATTAATTTTACCACAGAGACGACTACGAGTAGAAAACCGGACGTTTTTAAAATATTTCTTTTGTTCTAATTATCCGACAATTACACGAGTTGAAGATTTATGAATAATATTTGTGATAATTTAAAATGGTGAAAAAATTTTATGTATTCGATTCTAATTATATTCGGATATTTTCGCAAAAACCGAGACTTACTGAACTCGATGGTATTTTTGGAGCGCAATTGATCACGCTCCTTGGTTGCAATCTGCGAGCGCGTGCCTTAACGTGAAACCCTGCTGGTAACAATCGTTATCATGAAATCCTTTGGCCTGTATGTGTTACGAAGTCTGTTTTGAGCAATTGTTGTTGCAGTATATCTGCATTGTTCTGTGGTGTTTTGGTTGTTGTTTTGTTTGTCTCCCATATCTCAGTGGCACATCGAGAGTAATGGGTATTGTTTTTAACGTTTAATTTATTTGTCTATACCTTGAGATAACATGCTGTTTTGATGTGGCTTTATTAAGTTGTTTAAAACTGAAGCTTCAGAAAGTGCCATTTAATCTGACTTTTAAAGAAAAATCTTTCTTACAATATTACATACCTGGGTGCTTCTGTGCCGGTTGTGTGCCAGAATTCTGGTTTTTGGTAATTTGAAGAGCAGTGAATTTTCGAAATCTATTTGAGTATTTCCAAATCAAGTTTTCAGTGCACTCTGTTCTTGCTCTACAGCACTGAAGATACGTGTTCGATTTCTGCTAAGTTTACTCATCTGGCTAGTGTAACATTGGCAGGCCTATATAATGCCTATAGATGTATGCTTTTTTATGTATTTTTTACATTAAGTTCATGCCTAAAATTTCTTCTTTATGCTCAACGAGAGCCTTTCATTTTGCTTTTAAAACTGTTTTTCTTTCAGCTTCAGAGGGTGGTATGGGTTTCCTCCCCAAGGAGCGCTGCCCCTGTACAGTACAGTTTCATTTTGCTTTTAAAACTGCATTAAAAAAATCATCTTAGCTAGTTTGTGGGGGTGGGTGGTGATGTAGTTGTTAAGCTGGACCCGCCTTTCAGGTTTTTCAAAATTTTCTGGAAGCCCTCATATAGGCATATTAATGTATTAAAATTAAACCCTGTCAAACCTGTCTATAAAATCCGCCCATGTGATCTAATAAAAGTTACATTATGAGAGGGTGTCTATTGCATGAGATGGCCTTTGTAGTTTTTGTGATAAAATTTCAATAGATAACTCATCCTGGAATTACAGTTCTTCCCTAACAGGTTAAAACTAATCCTGGGTCACAAACTGGTCATTATTTCAGCAAGTTATTAATGGGGATGAGAATTTTTGCGGATCCATGGAATTCCATAAATTTTATCTCCCAGGATCGATCTCACAATAACCTAAATCGAATGAGATAATTTTGAAGGGGATGAGGTCCATTCTGCCCCTCTCCTTCACTTCTAAGCAACAAAAACGAGCCCGATTTCAGGCAACTAAGAAAGTGAAAATTATGATTGGCTGAAGTAATTACAGTGGGCCAATTCTTTTTAACATGAAATATAGCCTTTGACTATAGTCTCCAGCCTGTTTTCATTTTTAAAAATTTCACATCTTTTTCTCATTTGCCGTTCTCATCCATGTATTAAGCTGTGTGTGATTATATAAAAAAAAAGTCTTATTTAATGATTGAACATGTTGTTTTGTCATATATAGCATTGTATAATTTATTTAGTAGATGTGTAGATGTTAATCTATGTATTTGTAAGCTATGGCTGAATTGCGAAGATAAAATCTATGTATATCATATTGTCATTGTTGGTGTTATTTATAACTTCAGTCTACAATGTATTTGATATTTGGAGTCTGCAAGCAACTAGAAAGTAGCTCAAAGGTAAAAAAAAAAGAGTAAAGTTTCTTTTATTTAACAATGACTCTAGAGCGCATTGATTTTTATCTTATGGGCTATTAAACGTCAATCATATCCATGGTCGTTCTGACATATTTAGAGGAAACCCGCTGCTGCCACATAGTCTACTCTTTCCGATAAGCAGAAAGGAGTTTTTATGTGCACTGTCCCCCAGCCTTTGATAAACCAGTTGTAGATCACTGGTTGGAATGGAAAATGGCCCAAACTGCAAATGGGTCTACATAGAAGTATTAATCATCAGATATAAAGAACCTGCCTGGAAAATATTGTTTAATTACACTCCAGCGACTATCAGGTATCTGACATGGTATTCTGTGGTATCCGACATATAGTATTCTGTGGTATCTGACATATGGTATTCTGTGGTATCTGACATCATATTCTGTGGTATCTGACATCATATTCTGTGGTATCTGACATGGTATTCTGTGGTATCTGACATGGTATTCTGTGGTATCTGACATGTGGTATCTGACATGGTATTCTGTGGTATCTGACATGGTATTCTGTGGTATCTGACATGGTATTCTGTGGTATCTGACATATGGTATTCTGTGGTATCTGACATGGTATTCTGTGGTATCTGACATATGGTATTCTGTGGTATCTGACATAGTATTCTGTGGTATCTGACATAGTATTCTGTGGTATCTGACATGGTATTCTGTGGTATCTCACATATCGTATTCTGTGGTATCTCACATATCGTATTCTGTGGTATCTCACATATCGTATTCTGTGGTATCTGACATCGTATTCTGTGGTATCTGACATCGTATTCTGTGGTATCTCACATATCGTATTCTGTGGTATCTGAAATGGTATTCTGTGGTATCTGACATATGGTATTCTGTGGTATCTGACATGTGGTATTCTGTGGTATCTGACATCGTATTCTGTGGTATCTGACATCGTATTCTGTGGTATCTGACATATCGTATTCTGTGGTATCTGACATATCGTATTCTGTGGTATCTGACATAGTATTCTGTGGTATCTGACATCGTATTCTGTGGTATCTGACATCGTATTCTGTGGTATCTGACATATGGTATTCTGTGGTATCTGACATATGGTATTCTGTGGTATCTGACATCGTATTCTGTGGTATCTGACATATGGTATTCTGTGGTATCTGACATATGGTATTCT
>JAULBS010002009.1:0-11554 GCA_032355785.1 Symmetromphalus regularis | reverse complement strand
ACGTCAGAATGAAACTTTTAAATGTTATTTAGGCATTACATGTAGCTCAATGACATTTTCAACACATCTCTATTTTTCTCAGTGTAGTAATCTGCGACCTTTGTAGTGAGAGCATACGTCAGAATGAAACTTTTAAATGTTATTTAGGCATTACATGTAGCTCAATGGAATTTTCAACACATCTCTATTTCTCTCAGTGTAGTAATCTGCGAGCTTTGTAGTGAGTGCATACGTCAGAATGAAACTTTTAAATGTTATTTAGGCATTACATGTAGCTCAATGACATTTTCAACACATCTCTATTTTTAAATGTGTTAACTTGGCATTTATTTACCTATATGTAATATAAAAAAAAAGTTAAAGGGAGTTAAATAATCATGCAAGAACAACAGTAGTTATATTCTCTTCTGTTGAAATGTCTATTCCATAAAATATAATTATAATAACAATGTCAGGCTTGGTTTCTAATTCAGTTAGCTCTTTCTCTCCTACACTTAAATAAAATTTGATAACGCCATTGTAACATACTCTTCCGAAATTATTTAAGCTAGTCAGTTTATATAAATAAACTGCACTGCTTTTTTTATGAATACAGTTGAAAATCTTCGGAGGACTTTGTGACGCTTAAGACTTTATGACTCTTCGTGACGCTTAAGAACGGTTTGTGAATTAGGTTCTAGGCTTACCAACAGGAGAATGTACACAGTATCTTGTCAATGTTTTTTTTTTTCATTTTTTTTCCATCATAATCATCATTCTTATTATCATTATTAATATTACTACTACTAGTACTATTATTATATAGCGCTCAACATTATTATTACAATTGTAGTTATTATAATAATTGAAACATTTGTTGACTGATTAATTTGTGTAAACGTAAATGGTTGTATTATACAACATGCGTAGCTAAATTATAGGAGGACGTGGGGATGGCACTGAATTGATGATGTTTTGTAACCGCTCGGCAATCACTTTTAATCTATGAATAATGGATAACATTTTTCTAAATACTTGTGATTGAAAAGGAAATGTCCTTTCCTCCATCCCATCCCTCCCCAAAATCAAGTGATGGATAATTCCAATAAATAGTATGTTTCTATTTTAATATAAAAACATTAAAGGCAGGAATTTGTTTTTAATTGTATTCCACATACATATCTTGTTTCTGGTTTGTTTATTATTTATATGAATACTCAGCAGTCGATCATCCTTTGGTGTTTAATAGTATTTTTTTTCGAGGGGATTACTGTGTTGACTACTAATAGCGATTTATTTATAGCGAACGATCTATTTAGAGTTTGACTGCTATTTTTCTAAACCTGTTAATTACCAACGAATTCATTAAGATTACTCCTGCTAGTGTTCATAAATCAGAACACTTTATATTCTGATCCACATGCAATTAATATTTGGTATTATAATTTGACAGAAATTGCACTCATTTTTTTTCTAAAATGTTTTCATACGCTTTGTCAATAGTTATCGCACATGACGTGATGTAGATAGTCGTTATGAGTGCGAAATACGTATGCGCGTCTGTATATAGATACCATTTACAATGTTTAATAAAAAAAACATTAAAAAAAAAAAAATGGAGCATTAAAATTTGGAAACTTTTGGAAGTGAGTAATATAGAAATAACTACACATGAAATTGTTGAAATATTTTAGTGCCCAATAGGTGGAACGAAACTTCAAGTTTTTTCAACTAGGCATACTGCCTATATATAGATTTACCATGTTTTAATTTTCTTCATGAAGCTTTATCATGTGTTCATTTTTTCGCTGATTATCTTATATGCATGTAGTTTTAATTGACAGATATTATATGTAAACAGAAACAAGTACAATTTGTTTGCTTTTTAAATATTTGCACTCTTTATGAATCTATGTAAGACCTTTGTAGTGAGTGTGTATGTTAAAAGGAAACATTTAAATGAGATTAATGCATTGCATGTAACTCCGACATTATCATTTTCAATACTTATCTATATTTTCGAAGTATAAGTTACATACCAAAACTGTCCTCAACGGTGTTCTTCAGGGTTCCGTTCTTAGTCTTGTGTTATTCTTGATATATATTAATGATATTGTAGTAGGGAATACATCAAATATGCTAATGTTTGCAAACGATATTTGTGATATATACCACTCTGATCTTGAATGTATAAATGTAGATTTGTCATCTGTTAATTTTCTACATTTATTTTACATACAAACGCATTTTGTTATCTGTTTATTTCCTCAATGATTATATTACATGCATGTAGATCTATCATCTGTTAATTTTCTACATGTTTGTCTTACATATGCATTTTATTATATATTTATTTCATCAACGATTGTTACATTTATTTACAAATTTTCCCTTTGATTATTTTACGTGCATGTACATTTTTCATTTGTTAATTTGCTCTCTGATTATATCTACAGTGATAACACTACCAACATATTTGCTATTAACAACATCAGGTAAGCATTGTATTTGTTGGTAAACTATATTCTAAATGTAACACGTATTACCTCAGAATGAAAGATAAACTGTATGAATGATAACTAACAATGTGATTTACTGTTTCAGAATGCAATGTTACATATGGAATAGACTGCAGTCTATTACGTAATGAGATAAATTGTATGGATGATAACTCACAATGTGATTTACTGTTTCAATGTGTAATGTTACATATGGAGTAGACTGTAGTATATCATGTAATGAGAGAAACTGTATGGATGATAACTCACAATGTTATTTATTCTTTTATTTTAAGTCTGAAGATTTTTAGATAATTTTGTAAACCTTGCCTTTGTATATTATATCATAACATTTGTTTATTTAATTTTACTTTTCTTTTAGCATCGAAGATACACGACTCGGATACAACAATTGTTTTTGAAGCTGTGTCTGGATTGTTATTTCTGGTGATGGTCATTATAATAATCACCATCATGAGGTAAGTCACTAAAGTCAAACATGCGTAAGCTACATTCAACACATACTATTAATGCAGTACTAGTACCCATATTGTAATGACATTAGATATAATTATTTATGTATTTATATCTACTAGGCCCGTGCTATTAATGCAGTACTAGTACCCATATTGTAATGACATTAGATATAACTATTTATGTATTTATATCTACTAGGCCGGTGCTTCCCAACACTGGGTTCATGGACATCTTAGGTGTCCATGAATAAATTGTGGCAGTCTGCAAAATCAAATGAAAATCTGACTGAACAGAGTAAATGCAGATATGGGAATCCTCGAAGATTTGCATTCGCAAGTGGTAAAAGGTTGGGAACCACAGCACTAGACCAGTAAATCATAATTATAGTAACCTTGTTCATTGCATATCAATAGCGTAATAGTACCCAAATTGTAATAGTATGTCATTTGATATAACTATTTACATTTTGATATCCTCTATGTAAAGGAACGTAGTGTTTGTTTAATGACACCCCAACGCTATGGTTTTATTTTCCAGCTACTAGATTTCAGACATATGGTGTTGTGTGACTCATTGTCTTTAGAGGAAACCCATTACTGTCATATAGGCTACTCTCTGATAAGCAAGAAAAGGATTTGTGTATGTCTTTCACAGGCATGACACCACATACCATGACCTTTCATAAACCACATGTGGACCAATGGTGTAAAACTACTACTCATTGATCCTTTTGGAGCACTCAGACTGGGTTGCAGCAGGCAATGAAATTAAAAATAGTGTGTTTTGACTGGGTCCAAGACCTTAACTACTGCACCAGTTCCTCCACACGTCAAACATACATGAACCATATTGAACATATACTAATAGCGTAGTAACTGTATCAAAATTATATTTTTCAGGTGGTTTCTGATTGCTAGAAATCGACCTAAATCATTTGATAATGAAAACAGATACAATGAAAACCAAGCAAGTACAACGTCACAAAATGTAGTTGTTGGTGATGACATTGGTGCATCTTCTCAAAACAGTCAAATAATTACAACAGTTCATGGTTATGATAACTTAGCTCTGTCCATTTAAAACGAGAATTAACGAAACACACGAGCAAAATGAATATCACAGTTCATGAAAACTCAATTCATGCAGACGCATGTGGATGATAACATGGAGTTAAACATATTAGTGAAAAATCTCCATATGTTAAGATAAATTTGTAATTTCAGTAAGAAAACTGATATTGTGTTTAAAGTCTTAATGTCAATAACGTTTACCAGCGGTCTACTTTAAAGCCTTTTAACTTAAATAATATTTTCACTCAATGACAGTGTTTATAGAGTAACAATAGGGTTAACACTATTTAGAAGGTTATTTTATATTGAAAAAAATAAATGTTTAGTAAATGACTGATAAGGTGTCTGGTGTCTCCTTCTTGACACATGACTAGCTAAGAGCCTGCTCTGTATCTTCGTTGAATTTCATGCCAAGATTGAGAACATTGATCATACATCTCAATTTATCGCTAATTCAACTGAACAGGCTTTTGTATATAATCATACACTACAGGCTGCAAATAAATTGAGTTGGGAGACCTTAAGTGGGGTTGCAATCAGACAGGTAGGGAGGCAGGCAGCCAGCCAGCCAGCCAAGAAAAATACCTAGTAGTCTAAGGATTATAGCTGAATATAAATAAATAAATATATAATACCGGTATTAGAATAATGTTTAGGTGTCTAGAGGATGTATTGTATATACATACATATATAAGAATACAGGTATTGGAAGAGTCGAGATTATAGTAGTATATAAATAAATATATAATAATACAGGTATTGGAATCATGTCTAGAGGCATTAGCTGTATATAAATAAATATATAATAATACAGGTATTCGAATAATGTCTAGAGGCTATGGTTGTATATAAATAAATATATAGTAATACAGTCATTGGAATAATGTCTAGGAGTCTAGAGGCTATAACTGTATATAAATAAATATATAATAATACAGGTATTGGAATAATGTCTAGAGGCTGTAGCTGTATATAAATAAATATATAATAATACGGGTATTGGAATAATGTCTAGGTGTCTAGAGACTAACTGTATATAAATAAATATATAATAATACAAGTATTGGAATAATGTCTAGGAGTCTAGAGCCTGTAGATCTATATATAAATAAATATATAATAATACAGGTATTGGAATAATGTCTAGGAGTCTAGAGGCTATAACTGTATATAAATAAATCTATAATAATACAGGTATTGGAATAATGTCTAGGAGTCTAGAGGATGTAGCTGTATATAAATAAATATATAATAATACAGGTATTGGAATAATGTCTAGGTGTATAGAGACTATAGCTGTATATAAATAGATACATAATAATACAGGTATTGGAATAATGTATAGATGTTTAGAGACTATAGCTGTATATAAATAGATATATATATAATAATACAGGTATTGGAATATTGTCTAGGAGTCTAGAGGCTATAGCTGTGTATAAATTAATATATAATAATACAGGTATTGGAATAATGAATAGAGAGTCTAGAGGCTGTAGCTACATATAAATCAATATAATTATAATAATACAGGTATTGGAATAATGTCTAGGAATCTAGAGACTGTAGCTCTATATAAATAAATATATAATATAGGTATTGGAATAATGTATTGGCGTCTAGAGGCTATAACTGTATATAACTAAATATATTATAATACCGGTTTTGGTATGTCAAGTAGTCTAGAGGCTATAGCTGTATATAAATACATATATATAATACAGGTATTGGAATAATGTGTTGGAATTTGGAGGTTATAGCTGTAATACCTGTTTTTTACCAAATTAAACAAAAAAACAAATGGAGCTGATTAAATCGGACGTGAAATTCTATAATGAAAGCATTTAATGAATGGTTGCTGTATTTCGCAACAATAAAACATTCATCAGTAATAGCAAAGGCTTATAGATTCATTATCCATTCATGATCTCTCCATCAGTTCCTCTCTCTCTCTCTCTCTCTCTCTCTCTCTCTCTCTCTCTCTCTCTGTCATTCTCTTAGTTTATCTGTCTTGTTATCTCTTTCCCTCCCTTCATCCCTCTATCTCGCTTCTCTATCCCTCTCTTTTCTCCGTTTCTCTCGTTTTGACAGTATGTCAATCTCTTTCATTCTCTTCGTCTATATATCTTGTTCTCGCCCTCCCTTCTTCTCTCTCTCTTTCTCTCTCCTATATGTTTGTCCCCATCTCGCTCTGTCTCTCTGTCCCTCACTTTTTGAAATTTAAAAAAAAAATCCGTTAACCTTTATATATTTTCTCTTTTTATTTTAAATGTAAATATTTGAATTTTCCCTTATGTTGACTGTATAAATATTGAAATATTTAATTTAGGTTTAGCTTGTTGGCCAATCACGGACTGTTGAGTTTAAACCATGTAGTGTTCTTCTCATATCATTACAGATTATTACAGATACAGATATAATTAATGGTAATTAGGTTAAGTAAATGATGATTATAATATGAATTTTATTATTATTGTCATCTAATGAAATTTTATTTATGGATATTTTTTCTATGAATTCTAAAGGTTAGGTCTTCAGGATGTTTGGAGATTCTGTCTCATATTTTGCTTCTTTTTTATAAAAATAAAATTATCACAGAATCCAGGAAAAAAATTAAAAAATAAATAAATAAAAAACAGAACAAATTAAAGTACCAGTTATGAATTAGGTGGGGTTATTTGCTTGGTTGCTTGCTTGTTTGTTTGCTCTTTCTGTTATACAAAAAAAAAATCAGAGGATTCAGGGAAAAAAAGCAACGAAAAAAAGAAAAGAAAAAAAGAAGTAAAGTAGGTGTTATGAATTAGATGGTGTCATTATTATTTGCTTGCTTGCTTGTTTCTTTGTTTGTTAGAACTGATTTATTTATTTATTTATCACAGGTTATTGCATGTTAATATTTGGTAATTTCGACACCTAATCAGAGTGAAAATAAGATATAATTTTAATGTAAAAACAAAACAAAAGGGAAATAATAATAATTAAAAAACCCAAAAAACCCAAAACATTTAATTGATGAACAACGGAGGGTGTTAAAAATAGATTTCAAAATAGTTTAAACTAAACAAATTGTACTTCCGTGTTTTATTGATGGTTTAAAAAAAAAAAATGCTAAATATTAAAATTCTAAATTGAATGGTTATTTTGGAGAAAATTGGAATTTATAAGTGTAGTCTTATAATGCTAATGTTAGAGTAGTGTGACTCAGCAGAAATCAAATAAATACAGTTTGAATATGACCTATTAATATGTATTTTACATTACATTAATATCCCTTTTAATCACTTAATAAGAACAATGGTCGCCATCTTGAATTACAAATTCCTGATCGATAGTGTTTAAAGAATAATCCAAAGGGATGATGACTATTAAATTTCATATTGGTAGGAAACAAGAATTCCAGAGAAACTGACAACAGATTGTGGTTCAAAATATACCAGCGCTGAAATTAAAAGTTTTGCCAAGAACTTTGACTTTAAACATGTGTCAGTGAAGCCGAAGCAGCAGTTAAAATTAAGTCATTGTCGAGAAAGAATAAGGAGAAAAACATACCCCTTCTCAGTTACAGATCAACACTGATTCCAAACATGAACTTAATTTCTGTCATTCTTACGTATGTGAGGTAGAATTATCCCATGGAAGAAAGCTATGAAAGAAATGTCTATCTTACATGGCAAATCACGTGCGCTTAGTAACTTGTAGCCTCTAACAAAAAAGACGCCCCACCTCCTTCCCCATATAAATGAAACGCTGCTGCCACTTAGCCTCGCATGTGCTGTTTTCGTGAATGTCTCATTCTCGTATATTCAGTCAATTTTATAATTAAGAAGACTAATTCTTATCTTAACTGATAAATTGAGGATAAAAACAACTAAAATTCAATCTGCAATTTTTTGTTTTAGCTTTTAAATGTATTTGGACAGTTAAAAAAAGTACAAAATGAAATAAACGGACCATTGAAATTAATTCCTGTGGTCGATAACTTTACAGATTTTGGCAATTTTAAAATGGACTGAACAAACAAGAACTATGTGTTTAATCGTTACCGACATATTTCAGTCCAGTGTAACTAATTTTAGTTTTTAGTGTAATCGTTATTTTTCGATTTTACCATTTGAAATTTGATTTTCGGAGAAACAAACAACATAAATGAAGCAAACGCTGACGTTTGGAAGCCTATGCAAGACTATCTCTTGGTTATTGTTTTCAGTTTTAATACTGTAATAAAATGTTGGATATTTTTCAAAGTACAGTTAAGTGATAATTTAAAATTTTAACTTACCCACAAAAAAGAAGCAAGTTGTTTTGTTTCACGTTTTAAAGTGCTAAAATTCACAATGTCGGTCAGCTGCATTTAGTAAAAACACTCGAAATAAACGAATGTGAGGCAACTAATTATACACACATTATTTCCAAAGTAGTGATATCTCCGTAAATAAAAGCCCATATAGCGTGCAATTCCATTTGTTTAACAATCCAACGACATTGGAATCTATACGACCAAACGTAATGGATGGGTCTAAATGTGTGACGTCAATATTTTGGCGGCAAATATTAATGATTACGTCATAATTTTAGTGAAGTTAGCCTATACCACTGTAAATAACTGCAACGGATTGCAAACAAGTGAACGTCCCCTCTATTTTCTTACCATGGAAAATAACAGATTCAAAGCGGTTGATGTGAAAGCATTTATCGATGAACAAGAAAACGGAGTACAATTTAAAAAAGAAAATAATGTGCACTGTTTCTTTTAAAGTATATATACACACACTGGTAGTTTACAATTACACAATGTACCGGAATTTCAATATAGTAAACAGAAATACTGAAGGATTGTGAATGTTGCTGTTCATTTTTATGCACAAACGACGTTTGCCATTTTTGTATGTAGAGAATTTAAAAATACTGTTTTCATGTTAATATACTGTGAAATAAAAATGGCTTCGTTTTCTGTTTTACTCCGGTTTTACCCATGTTCTTCTGAAAAGAATGAGAGAAACAGACTTATATATTGGTTAGTGGTGGATAGGAAAACTCTCACCCTCAGGGTCACAAAGTCAGGTAAAAACCCTCGGCAATCTTAGGGTTTTCACCTGATTTAGTGCCCCTCGGTTGGGATTTCCCTATCCACCACCACACAATATAAAAGTCTTATAATCTCCAGCACATATGTGTATGAGTCGAAGACTAGGAACTAACTTGTTAGTGTCTCGTAATTTGTTGCAACTAGAAGTTAACGGAAATGTCCGAGTAATTCGAAAAAAAATAATGGAGACGAGGCCCGCTATGGCCGAGTCCTATTATTTTTCAGGAATGGAGAGTTACGAGGATCGTTCCCTTACTTAAAATACACCATTATAAACTATTATGAATCAAATATGTAACGTCAGTGGTTCTGGGGATAATATAGAAATGGGTTTTTGTTAGTCTCTTAGTCAAAATACTAATTTAAAGGAAAATAACCATTTGTTATATAATGCTACCCCGTTGATAGCCTCATTTAGCACGTGCTTTCAAGTCTCCATTATTTTAGCCACGTGGAATAAACACATAATTTTGGTGGGACCTTAGTTTGAGTATGGCTGTCAACGAGACAGGTTGTGAAGAAGATGTGTCTATTTTAACGCAGAATGGCAAAAGATAGACCCGATTCCCAACTATTTTTTTTTTAAAGTTCGTTTTTGGCATACACTTTGAAGTTAGGGTCGGGGTTAGATTTTCCTAATTTTGAACCAAAAAAAGCAACAAAGTAATGTTGAAATGTTCGTAATCCACGTTTACTGACAATAAATTGACATTTTAGATCTTCCGTGTTAAATTCCTCCAAAATTGTGCTTTTTCAGCCTATAATATCAAGACACATCAGTTATTAAGACTACTTCGCTTCATTTCTTTAGAAGTCGTAACTTTCAGATTTCATAATCGACGATCTTCGGTTATTTCCGTAAAAAAAAACACCTATCTATTTAAATGTATAAGCTCAAAATTTTGAATATCTTTTAGGAGTGAACTATGGCCAAACCGGATGAGGCGCAGGTCACTCTTGCAATGTATTCGTGCGAGTCCTGGGTTCAAACACTAAAAATGAACTTGCGTTTATAACGTAAATAAGTGTCCATTATCTCTTAGTAATGGAGAGTTATTGAATCATCGCTCCATTCCTGAAAAATAATGGAATGTTGAAACAATAGAGTAACGTCACAGGTGTATTTTAAGTAAACAATCCAAATAAATTTGTTGTTTTTTTAAGTGAAACATGCAAATTGGCTGTAAGCTGATTTAATGCTCAATGTTTGTACCATTATTGCTATAATTAGTGGAAAACTGGAACCATTGTGCATGTGGATATTATGACTTCTCAGAGCGTACGAAGAAAGTGACTACAAACAGGGTGTAGGTTTAAGTTTGCCTAACAAAAACTATTGACGGTTAAGATATAAATATTTAGTAACTAATCATTATACTTTTTAAAAATGTTTTCCCTATGTCTCTTCTGATTTGGTGATAAATTGTACAACATATTTTATGCAGTAGTGGATCCAGTGTTCCGGATCCCTCTTTGTCTCGCCAAGAAGTCTTTGAATAAACTGAACCTGTATGGTAATCGCTTGACAGAATTGAGTCTCACTCTGTTCAGTCAACTAACACATCTGACAAAGCTCCACAGTAGTTACAATCGATTGGAGACAATCGCTGATGATGCTTTTAGTACCCTAACAAAACTGCAGTCTCTAGCTATCAGTCATAACAAGTTGGCAACATTGTGTCGCACTCAGTTTAGTAACTTAAAACAACTGAAAGAACTACCTTTTAAAGAATCAACTGGAGACAATCTCAGATGGCACTATTAGTAAACTACCAAAACTGTGGTATCTAGATATCAGTGATAAAAAGTTCGCAACATTGAGTCCCATTGTATTCAGTCACCTAACAGCACTGAACTATCTGTCCCTTTTTAACAATCACCTGAAGACAATCTCATATGACACTTTCAGTAACTTAGCAATACTGGCGGATCTAGACCTCCATGGTAACAAGTCGACAACATTGAGTCCCACCCTGTCCAGTCACCAAACACGACTGGGAAAACTGGTCCTTTATAACAATTTGTTGAAGACAATTTCTGAGGACGCATTCAGTAACCTAACAAAACTGTGGTATCTGTCTCTCGCTTTTAACAAGTTGACAACATTGAGTTCTAATCTGTTCAGTCACATAACACAACTGCTTGATCTTTTTCTTAATAGTAATGAACTGAAGACAATATCTGATGACACTTTCAGTAAACTAACAAAACTGCGGCATCTATCCCTCCATAATAACAAGTTGACAACACTGAGTTCACATCTATTCAGTAATTTGAGTGATCTAAATCGTAGTCTTTATATAGTTAATAACACATTCGTCTGCGACTGTCACCTGGATTGGCTAAGACATTTCCGTGTATATATTCAGTGGCGCAGTGGTTAAGCTATCGGACTCGAGGCTGGTAGGTACTGAGATCAAATCTCAGTCGAGGCATGGGATTTT
>JAULBS010002008.1:0-26035 GCA_032355785.1 Symmetromphalus regularis | reverse complement strand
TCTCTCTCTCTCTCTCTCTCTGTCTCTCTCTCTCTCTCTCTCTCTCTCTCTCTCTCTCTCTCTCTCTCTCTCTCTCTATATATGGAACTAGTGCCTTGGATATCTTGGTATATAGGATAAAGGCACTACCTTGTCTGAAGCCATAGAATAATGTTTGTTATCAATCATTCCCATAAAAAATAATTATGGAATGAAATCTTTTTTTTTTTTTTTTTTGGTAGAGTGTGTGTCTAGAGTATCTGCCCTTATTACATGCTTGTTTTGGCAATGGATTTAAAAATTTATCAAAGTTGAATTATATTCTAATTATCTGGACTTTACTTTATGTTGTTTCTATTTGTTACCAGGCTGTATATAGAAATTATGACCATGACAAGGATGGGTTTATCTCACAAGCAGAGTTTGAGGCGATCGCTGGAAACTTTCCATTTATTGATACATTCTGTGTGCTTGATGCTGACAAGTAAGTTTAATTAAGTCACAAAATCATATACTAATGATCATGTGAACTATTTTTGTTTGTGCATGTGTGTTATGTTATTTGCATAGTATAAAGATAGCCTTGAAAATGGTTTTGGCAGCTTGAAAAATCCTTGAAAAGACTTGAATTTCATTTCTGGATGGCTATATGAACAACGAATGTCTGTCAGATACACTTTTAAGTATTATGTATACTTCCCCTTTTTCTGTTAGTAAGATACTTCCCCTTTTTTTGTTAGTAAGTTGTTTTAATTCATAATAATGTTTTGTGTTCAGCTAATTGAGGGTGTGCTTTTAAATACTGTACATTTCAACAAAAATATTTTTTGAAGACTGCTGATTGTACAATTAGATGGTGCCCTTGTAATTGCTCTCCTCTAACCATGAGTATGTTTGTGTTTTCAGAGATGGCATGATCAGTAAAGATGAGATGAAGGAATATTTTATTCGAGCAAACTGTCATGCTCTTAGAAACAGTTTTAAGCATGCTTTCCATGAAACTACGTATTTCAAGCCAACCTTCTGTTTTCATTGTACGGGACTGGTAAGTGCAATCTAGTTAGCAGGTGGGTAAGAGGGAGTTGGTGTCCACCCCGTCATTTATGTAATGTTTATTTTTCATCGTATAATAACTTAGTAAAGACCATTACCCCTATATTCCCCTAAAGTTTTTGTTGGACCTACTATCCCTCCATATGAAATAATTTAGCTACAGCCCTGTTAACAACCACAAATCTTTAAACTATCACTTAAATATAAAACTGTTAGTTTTAACATCATTATATAATATATGTGTATACAGTCACACTACCACTATTAACTGTCTCGTAAAGACTAATATTTCAATGAGAGAAACCATGTCACACAGTGTTGTAGTGGGCCCAGAATTGTACAAATTGGCAGATGTGTATGCACAGTTATGTGAGTATACATAAAATATACATTATGCAAGTACCAAATATAAGTAAAATAGCCAGAAATACAAAAATATATAATATAGATGAAATAAGGGTAGCCGTGTGTATGCTGGTGCAGTCCCCTTGGATGTATGTATCAATCTCCTAAAACAATAACTCTACAGTACTGTTTACATATATTTCATGAACCTTTGCCTTAAATTTCTTTAATTGTTGGAATATTTTGAAACTATTTACAGTTTTGAAAAGCTAAATTGACTTAAGCAAGTGTATGTGGGTAATATACTTGAAAAGAGGTTTTTATATGCATCTTTAACTAATGTTTTTTTTCTTTGGCAGTTATGGGGATTAATCAAGCAAGGCTGGAAGTGTAAAGGTGAGTAGATTTGGATGATGTAAGATTTGTGGTATCCATAAGAGCTTAAAAGACTTTATGGTATAATAAAATTACTTCATTTTAAATTATTTCCTTTTTCAATAATTTTTTTTATCTTAATATTGTTAAAATATGGCAGTTTAAATATTTTAATATTATTTGCATGGTAAATTTGCTTAAGGTAATTAAATGTTGAAGTGTTTTCAGTGAAATTCACAAATGTTCTGTAACTGGTAAATTATTTTTAATACTGTTATTTGTTTGGTTTTATTGAGACACTTAAGTTTTGTCATGATTTACAGATTGTGGGATCAATGCTCATAAGCACTGTAAAGACTTGGTTGTTATGGAGTGTCGCAGTAAGGGTTATAGAAGACCGGGAACCTTGTCCAATGGTTTGTTTAAAGTTTGTAACTATATCTCTAAATTATAATATTTTAAGAAAAATCTCTTTAATTAAAAAAATAGAAAATTATTTTACAATATAATCACCTTATTGAACAAATTATAAATGATTTTCCAGTTAAAATGACAGCTTAAGAAGAAAAACCAAAAGACTAGACACAGATGGTAATAAAAAGATAAAAATAATTTATTTATATCCTACCAACCTTAATTTTCTTCAGTATTTTTAAAGAAAAACCTCTATTTTATTACTACCATAGTAATAGAAGTTAGATAAAACTTAAAAAGAAATGTAATAGAATGAAGGGATTCTAATTTTTTGAAAAAACACAATTTTACAAAACATTTGTTTATATTAAGTCTTAAAGAAAAACGAAAACAGTTTTCTGGTGTGAAAATGTCACCCTTGACACAGAGAACATTTTTTAAATTCAAAATTTCAGTTTGTTCTTAGTTTCTGAAAAAGAAGTTTCTTACTTTTTTTTTGCCAGTATAAAATACACTTTTTAATTATATTTCTTTTAGCCTTCAGCATACTAACTGATATATTTAAAAAATCTTTACACAGGATTTAATCCTCGTGATCTAACACTCGTGAGAAAAAGAAGAATATCACAGCGACACAAACGAGCAATTTGTCAGCAGATGTCACCGCAACCTTGTTCCCGCTCACCTAGCAATGGTGTGGAGGAACAGCCACATCGGAGGTCATCAGATGACACACAGGACGGAGAGTTCTATGAGGAACAACCAATGATTTATGATAGACTCGTCAAGTCAGAAGAGGTGAGCTTTCACGCAGCAGGATTTGTGATGAATAATAAATTAGAGAATCAGTGTGACTCTCAGTTTAAAAAAGGGAGCCAGCAGGAATAAATCAGAAGTCTGTAGTGTTATAGTACAATACCGATGAAATCTCAGTCTTGTTTTTCAATGATCCCAAAGTATGAATTAGTGGTCAAACAAAATTACAACAAAAGACCAGATGATTCAATAAAAAATGTATGTAAAGAAACAAGAAATTTATTAGTTACAAAATGTTAATCAAAATACAACATGTTACAAAACTGAGGCTTACCAGAATATTAAAGAGTAATGTCCTAAACAGTTAATATGGTGAGGTACTTCTGATTCCAGTTGTTATTAATTTCTTGAGAAATTCACTTTTACTGAATTTTCTGATGAACTGAATTATAGTGATCACTAATGTTGAAGACCACATTCCGTCAATAACCTAGAAACAACACATTGGGACTTTCACCCAACACTGCCAATTTAATAGTGAAATTACTAAAAGTTGCCAGACAGGGAACTTTTAACTTGTAATAATATTTAAAATTACTAAATATTTTTTCAACATTATTCTTAGTTAACATGCCAGTACAAATATACTTCTAGCTAAGGGAAAACCCCAGCTATCTTCAACTCTCAGAATTTATGTCAACAGTCAGCAATACAATGGTAAAAGCTGATGTATATATGGTATACATCAGCATTGTACTCCCATTACAAAAGAAAATGCCTGTGAATTTTCATTCGCAGTGCTATAGCAAAGCAATTTAGCAGTATTAGTTAGGTGCCATTGTGAATTTGTTTGAATTTCAAGGGCTATGTAATTATGTTTTTGTGGCAGAAGTTGTATTAAGTGAGCTATGTAATTAGGCAGATGAAGTAATTTAAGTGTCTGGCTTTACAGAGTTGATATGACCAGACCTCATATGCCCGACATCCAGAACGACTAATGAATCATTTTACAGAAATCTGTTGTACACGGTATGTTCTCATTCAAATCAAATTTACAGATCAAACATTTATTTGAGCATTTTTGTTAATAGATGACCTTTTTGTTTTGCAACTGCGCTTTGTTTTTGTTTCATAGTCTGCCTTGAAGAATTATATTTTATAATATTTTAACATCTCGTAGATGCTTACCACCCCTAAACAGGAATCTCAAGTAATAACATTGAGCCATTTGAGGTTTTTATTTTTGTTGGTTTGAAATCTTATTTAGCCACCTTTGGTATTTGATTTTCTTATGCATTTTCAGCTGTTCACAATTAGTTGAAGTAAATTCAAAATTAAATATGGCTACAAACTAAAATCACTGATTGTCTACTGTTAATTAAATTCACAGAAATATTTTACCCATTGGCCTGAACATACCTATGAAAAAATTGACTAACGTTTTACACATGTTGCTGACAGAGGTTTTAACTTTTGATTTGATGTATAATTGATATGGCTGGCTTTCCCTATTTTGCCTGAGATCACAATAATTTACTACATGTATGTGCTTGTCTATTTAGCATCACTGGATATAGCACTTTCTTAATACTAGTTGATTTGTTTTTGTTTTTTGTTTAACAACACTAGAGCACATTAAATTATTAATCATTGGCTACTGGAAGTGAAATATTTGGTAATTGTGACACGTAGTCAGTGTGAGCCAGCATCATCTGGGTTTTAAACCACTGTCTTCAGCTTGAGTGTCTGATGTCCTACTGCTGGACCACTGGGCTTACTAATACTAGTTGAACATAGACATTGTGTATGATACTGTGCAGAAAAACGTTATCACCTGTTGTCACTCATTCATCCAGTATATTAAAAAAACTATCTTATGTTTAGTTTAATGATACTACTAAAGCACATTGATTTATTAATCATCAGCTTTTGGATGTCAAACATTTGGTAATTCTATAACATGTAGTCTTCAGAGGAAACCCACTACCTTTTTCTGTTAGCAGAAAAGGATTCCGTATATATAGATTCCCAGAGAACAGCACATATCATAGACTTTGATAGTTGTGTGACATTGGTTGAGTTAGGAGTAAGCTCAGTCTATAAGGAATACTGTAATGAGCTAGATCCCACCCTCCAGCATATTAATGTAAACAACTCCACCAATTAAAACTGAGTGCTAGAGAAAGTTGATTTTGTTGCAAACAAGGGGGATACAATTTTTGAAAGTTATTTCAAGTTCTTGATTATAATTCTTCTGGTCAAGTTTGGCAGTGTGATATTTATATTTATTTTTAAAATAATTACTGTCTAATTTGTTAGTTGTTTTAAAGGTTTTACAGCTTAGTTGAAACCCTGGTGCAGAGTTTTCCTATCAGTGCTTAGATCTATTTGTCCACTAAACTCTTAGATTAGTACCAAGCCACATTTGACTAGATGTTGCATGTTGCATTAATCACGGTGATTCATGTAATTATTGTTTGTACTTAAAGTTGAGGGAGAAACTTTAAACATCCAGATACAGTCCTCATTACGAGTGAGTGATTTTAAACATCCAGATACAATCCTCATTATGGGCGAGTGACTTTAAACATCCAGATACAGTCCTCATTATGGGCGAGTGACTTTAAATATCCAGTCCAGATAGTCCTCCTCATTACGGGCGAGTGACTTTAAACATCCAGATCCAGTCTTCATTATGGGCGAGTGACTTTAAACATCCATATAGTCCTCCTGGTTACAGACTAGTGACTGCTTGCACTCATCTCACATTCTCCTGAAAATGGAAGGTGATGTTTCAGTATTTGTCCTTTTGTTTTATTCTGCAAAATGTGAAAATTGTCATAACCTCTCTTTATTAAAAATATCTTCCCTCTAAAGAGACAAATAACTCGTTAAACAGTGGCTTTGTGTCCTGCACCTTCCATATGGAGAGGACGGCCGACTTGGTATTTATTATGTTAACTACTGTTATTTGAGATAATATTCAGCATACATGGATCACTAAAGCATAGCATATTTCTTTTGTTGAACTAAAACAAAATGTTTGATAGTTATAATTTAAATGAAGTGATAGATCCTAGTGATACCCACTCATGTGGGTAAATGCTCTGTGATATCATTGTAATGCAGTGTTTGAGTATAGTAAGTTGTATTCCTCATGTATGTGTTGTTTCCATCTTACATAGTGATGCAAGCATTTTAACTGAAGAGTGTTCACAAAACTAAGACTTTCTTTTGCGAAAAACCATGTTTTACTATTCCCAGTACAATAGTAAGACCCTAGGTGACAAAACCAGTTTGTGTAACAGTACATCACATACAGTTTATGTGGTTATTACTATATATCAAAATTTATCCCAATTGTAGATTTAGCAAGTTTTGTGAAAACACTCTTCAGTATTTTATGTCACATGATCTCTACTGAACCAATTAGACAAAGTGTTAGAAAAGTGTGTTATAATAACAGTATTTGCGCAAAATATTTTTTGTGCTCAGCTTTTGTTTCATGTACAAAGTTAAGCTTTCTATAAGGATCCTTAGGTAATTATTAATTGAAGTTGTACTCCGTTAAAAATGCTAATTAAGAATTTATTTTCAAACGTAGATCACAGTGACTGACATCTCATCTATTGTATGACATAGCAATGGGCTATCCTTCAAGGGCCCATTGCCCTTTGCTTTAATTCATGACAATAAAGCTCTCTGTCTTCTATTTTTGTAGACTCGAGAAAGGCTGATAGAAGAAAACAGGAAACTTCGAGGGAGACTGGAAGTGGCCAATGATCAGATCTTGACTCTCAAATCTCACATCGGTGTGATCCGCCAGAATACCATCTCCTTCATTCTCGAGCAGATGGATGCGCTGAACATGCAACGTGACACTGAGGTGTGACAGTGGAGAACTCTTCACAAGCAGAACAGTGAAGAGGTTTGGCTGCAGGTGGCTTCCACCAAGTGGAGAAAAGAACCACAGTTGTAAAGTTTGATGATCTCAACATTAGAGAAGTTGCAGAATTGTGATAGAGACGAAGGAAACATGATGTGATAGTTGATGAAGTGGTAGAATTGTGATTGAAAATAACAATCATGGAATAGTCCAGAAAGTTACAGAATTGTGATAGAGAGGAAAGAACCATCATGCAATAGTCTAGAAAGTTACAGAATTGTGATAGAAAGGAAAAAACCATCATACAATAGTCTAGAAATTTACAGAATTGTGATAGAGAGGAAAGAACCATCATACAATAGTCTAGAAAGTTGCAGAATTGTGATAGAGAGGAAAGAACCATCATGTAAGTTTAGAAAGTTACAGAATTGTGATAGAGAGGAAAGAACCATCATGTAATAATCTAGAAAGTTACAGAATTGTGATAGAGAAGAAAGAACCATCATGTAATAATCTAGAAAGTTGCAGAATTGTGATTGAAAAGAACAGTCATGTAATAATTGATAAACAGGAAGATCATGTTATTACAAAGTATCATCGTGTAGTAATTGATGAATTTAGTAAAAAGATGCAGAAATGTGAAAGAGAAGAAAGAAAAACAGTGTAATAGTTTATGATCTTAGTATAAACGAAGTTGCACAAAAAAGTACTGTCATGTAATAATTGGTGATATTAGTAGATGAGAAGTAACAAAGAAAAGTACCATCATGTAATAGTTGATGATCTTAGAATACAAGAAGTTGCGGAATTGAGATTGAGAAAAAAGTACCATCATATAATAATTGATGATCTTAGTAGATAAGAAGTTGGATACAAAAGAACCATATATATAGTTTAAGATCTTGCTATACTAAAAATTGCTGAATTCAGATTGAGATAAAAGAACTATCATGTAATAGTTGATGATCTTAGTATATATAAAGTTACACAATTGTGATCAAGGGAAAGTACTGTCATGTATCAGTTGATGAATTTAGGAAACAAGAAGTTGTTGAATTATGACTGAAAAGAACTGTCATGTAATAGTCGATGAAATTAGTATTTGTGAAATTACAATTACTATATTTCAGTATTCATGAAAGATCAGATGGTCATTTGGCTTGGATGCCAAATGGTACAAACTGCTCTGTAATGACTAAGGTAGTATAATGCAGATGTCAAGTCATCCAGTGCTTGGATATGTTGCTTGTTTTGGAAATGTGATCAAATGTGATTTCAAAGTGTTTATCATGATTTTGTCTTGATTTATAATCAAGGTATCTAATTGGTATAAGTTTTGGTTTCTGAATTTCTGTTGATCAAAGATTTAATTGATTCTTGATACAATTATTATGCTTAACATTATGTTCAACGATTATGCCTATAGCATTTTGTTAGTCGCAGAGAATGTTTTCAAACATAAAATAAAGAACTCTTTGTTATTTAATTATAGAAAAATGTTTGGGAAGAGAATAATCAGGTGGAGAAAATATATTCTGTTGAGTGTGCATGAGACTTGCAGATAACTCTGGTGCTGAAATATGCCAGATTAACCTCCAATGACTTCTGTTGTAACACACAGTCGTTGGACAAAATGTTAAGTATTAAACAAGTGTATTACTTTAGTATTTGTACCTACCATGTTGTGTACGTGCACAGATACAGTGGACCAAGCTTCACTCCCAACCTGTTTTTATCAACATGAGACTTTCCCATTTCTGTACATATGGAAATAATGTTTACTGTGAAGAAAGGTTACCCATGATATATTTTATAATTTTTGTTGACAGATTTCTTATTTAACACTTGTTATACAAAACCATCCACATATCCACATTTTAAAATAAGTATATAAATTGTGTGTGTGTATATATATTTTTTAAAAAGGAAGGAAATTGTGACAATCTTTGGATTAGAATGAGACTGAAAATTTAACTGTGGTTAAGTGTGCTTAGTTACACTTACACATCTCTCAAGGTAGTTGGCCAGTACTTTTCTGTGGTGCAATAATTGTGTGTTTTGTAAGGAAAACCAAATACAAGAACCAAATTTATATATATGAAAGGATACATATTGTGTTCTGCTGTTTTATCATGGAGAAAGTGACTCCAATCATGCTCATAATCTCATTTAAGGATTCTGTGTTTAATCTTGTGTGGTATGTCATCACGTGCTTTCATCAAGTTCTGTCTCGTGTGCCTGGGAGCTGAATCAAAACTCTCGATCTATGTAATGAATCATGTTATTGACAGTCTTCTGTCAGTCTACCTCACAAATGGGCTGACCACTGATTTAGTGCCGAATGTGCCCAGATTCACTCACATTAGATTGAAAAGGACTCAAGTGCATTAATTGATGGTTGTTGGAGAAGTGCAGAAAAACATTTGAGAACAGAAAATTTCTGTAACCCCAATTATGGGTTATGTTTGTTTTCTTCAGATATCCCATTTTATTTTGTATAAATTTTTACAAATAATTTTATTATGTGAACAAATGACAGTAATTTATAACATGAGCAAAAAATGGGTTAAAAGATTTGCACAAATCGAGAGATAATTCATACAGTATTCATAAGTCCAAGTCCATTATGAACAGAACTAGCAATATTATATATTCATTCCAATATCACTATTCCAGTTTGGACAAATATTTGTTTCTGCAGTTTTGAGTTTCATATAAGATATTGAAAACTGCATGTCCATGATGTCGGTAACCCAGTGAATGAGAGAGACTTTCAGTATTGTAAATGTATTTGTTTTGGAATGAGAGCATTATATTGTTTTAAATCTCTACATTTACTGCTGAGCTGTATGACAATCATTCTAAGGGAACTGATTTGTCTTTTTGTTATTACTATTTATTTAATTATTTTATGGTGAAACCTAGTCAGACTGTAATAAGTTGTTTTAAGTGTTTTGTAAAACATTTAATTTTTATTTGATACACAATAAATGCGATTATGTTTGTTATGTTTAGTGTATTTCTGGCCAACTCCGATTCATGACCAGGGCACAAATTCATAAAAGCTTGCTAACTTAGTTGGCTACTAGATGATAGCAAGCTTCTAAATGTCTAGTTCACTGCTACAGAGAAAGTAACTAAAATGCAATCCATGAAAGCTTGTTAATGTTGTTGCTGCTCAGTTGACAAGTAAGAATGTTGGCACACATCCAATACACAACTAACACGTCAATTTCTTGACAGACATGTCACTTGCTTTAGGGACTGGTCAATTTCAAGCAGGACTGTCACAGCTGGGTGGGAGGGGCAGGCAATGGGTGCCCTTTTTGGCGACAGGATTTGGATGTGGTACAATTATTGAGTACATTTTAGGAGTCCTTCAAATGACTGATGGCACCTCTACTCAGTGTTGGCCCCCATTCCCCCCCCCCCAATTTTTAAACGCCTGTGCCGGCACTGATGTAATATGAATTTATATGAATTTTATTTTCACATTTAATGCAATTACAATGGATAATGTAATTAATGGGGTTTTTTTTAAAGGCTGAAAATATTGTTACTCACAAAATGAACATTTATGAAGAATTTTAAAGATATTATTGACGCAGCACTAAAAAGATTGCAATACAAATAAAAAGGGAGGCCTGGAAAATTATTAAGACCCAAAGTAGGAGTTGATTCCTCGAGGTTACTTGAAGCATAGAGGATTTAAAATTAAAATGAGAGAATCGCGTGAACACGTATTAGAGAGGGAAAAGGAGAGGAAACAAACAGGAGGGAAAACCCCACCTGATGTCATTGACGCCCACCAGAAAATCATATATATATATATAACATGAACACATGTGCGTACCTGTCGGACGTTGCAACCAGGGGAGGGAGGGCTGTTCTTATTCATTGTTAAATTATTCACCGGCAAATTCTGATATAAGTTTACTTTTATTCATATGTCAATTTGGTTTCATGCTGAATGTGCAAGACAACTTTATTCCCATGTGAGAAAATATGTAATGTTTCATAAATTATTCACCAATAAACTTATCTAAAGGGTTCGTACGATCCCTAAAAATACGCTCCCATCGTATTGCAGATCACATCTCTGCCAGCTGTAATAATCTTTGTGCCATCATCTCTGCCAGCTGTAATAATCTTTGTGCCATCTTTGCCCTCTGACATTTAACAAACAAATGATTAGTAGCTTGCTAGTAATTTAGAGCTACTCCTGATCAACTCTAGACTTAGCAAACAACTTAGAAGCTTGCTACCATTAGAAGGGTTTATGAATAACACTTAGCAACTAACTAGAGTTAGAAGCCAGTTTAGCAATGAACTAGGCTTAGCGAGATTTTATGAATTTGGCCCCTGCTGATGTGCCCATTGTTGTAGTATATTGGTTGATAAAAAATGGAGGTATTATAAAATTTGTTTTCTAATTAAATTCATTGTTATTCATACTTGCCTAAACTATTACTATGAGCTTGTTTGACTTCAAAGTTACTGGTATAAATAACAGGCATACTATTGTGCATGAAAGATTAAAATCATGATGGTAACATTTTATGACCCTAGAAATACAGGATTCTAAACTGATGGGTTTACTTACAAGATGGAACCCTGTAATGCTAAGGTTGTGATTTAAGTCACAGTGTGCTCAGGTAGAGGGGATATTTTCTAAAATAGCATTAATGGAAATAAGAAAAAAATGTAAGGCCATTTTATTTTATTGCTTGATTTACAAATTTGTTTTTCTACAGCATTGGTCAGTTGATTGACAGAAAAATATTACTGTCAGTATTTTAGTTATTTTCAAAATAATGGTTGGAAGATGGGATACAAATATCCATTCATTGTAAAGAAATATATTTATTTTGACTGTATAAAGTGTTTTTATGGCATAGATCAGCTTCTCAATTTTTTATTTGATTTTCTTTGCTTACGCAATATAATATTGCTAAGTAAAATAAATGCTGAAAAGTTAAATTGTATTTTTATTTTTCTTGGTTTTTAAAGTCAGCGGATCTATAAATGAAGTCATAAAAAAATAAAAGGCATAATCATGATGGAAAGAAATAAGCTTCTTAATTATGTTTCTCATTTGAGAAATAGCTTGTTATGATCATCTTGTTAACTAATGGCACAACTCTTCCATAGCAACCGTAACCAACCATTTGTCATATGAACAATTAAACATACCTTTCTGGCGTCTCCTATGGGGCATTCATTTAATATGTAAACGTGAAGAAGGGATGGGGTGAAATACATGTACAGAGGTTTCATCTTGTATGTACAAGCTAAATTAATGGTTACTAGTGAGATAAAAATTAATTTGCTTAATAATGAAGCATTTTGATCACCATGATATAGAGCTAAAACGTATCACATACCTTGTGATAGAGCTAACTATTTTACAGTATTCTTTATTTTATAAATTCTTTATTTTTACAGTGTTCTTTATGATCACAGTGTTCTTTATGATCGTCATTTTTAACCAAGTCACATTGATTTGACAATGACAGATCAAAATAAAATTAAAGATTGCTTTTATTAATTTCACCAAAACCATTTTATCTGTCTTAACTGCCTTAATTATAAAGCAAATCATAGACATGCTCAATTTGATGTAATTCATCGTCTTCTGTGTTTGTATTTCAATGTCAGATGTAATTTTCTTAATATATGCTTGTTGATCCTGGTGTTTGTGTTTGTTTGTTTGTTGTGTACAGTCACTTTTGTGGAGAGTGGATTATCAATGATGGCATGTAGTTTCTTGTTTCGGCATCCAGACAGTGGATTACAGCATCTGGCTGGCAGTAAAGGTTATTTACTTAATGAGTTGTTTCCCTTGGCATCCATGCTGGAGATATGTTCAAATAATCTAAATAGTGTTCTAAATAAAACTAACTAGTTTTAATCAGTTGTATAGCTCTAACATGTGTTTCAACTTTTTAATGACATAGGTCATAAAACTAACACTGTTCTCAACTGATTTATTAGTATGATGTTAACCTAAACCTTAAAACAATAGAGAACATGACACAGAAAGTTTGTAGAGTTTCATAGTTCATTATGGTGATCAAAGGAAAGCAACATGCTTACAATGCATGTGAATTTTTTTGGATTATATTATCTCACTTCATTGGGATTTATTTTTATTATTTATTTAAAAAAACACACTTTTTAACCGCCATTTTTTGTGCTGAGGGTTGTTAAAACAAATATTTGATAATGGGGCTATTTTTTTCATTATTTTTTTTGAAGTCTGCTTGTTCTGACTAGGTGACAATAAATATTCAAGATACAAGTTTCCTTTATGAAGTCAGCAGGGGGGTTTATTACCGACAGGGAATTGTGAATCTCACACTTATGTATGTAAGTATCCAAGACTTCCATTGGTAGTCAATATGATTTAAATTGTCCCTGTGTCACTCATTCTTTTTAGATATAGGTTTTTATTGACAGGTACAGGTCCATTCTATGTGTGTGTTACTGACCTTTTCTGACAGAGCTGTTATAAGTTTTGACTGATTGTAATCTTGCACCAATTTTCTTCTAAGTAAAGTTTGAAACACTGGATGAACTTAACATTTTCTTAGAGATCCAGATTTTATTATGTTAGTGTTTTTATATTTTCATGGAATTGGCCTACAACCCACTTCTTACATCTTAAGTCTAGAAATGCTGAGTAGGAATTTTTACATTTTTCCTATGATTTTGTTATCAGTAGCGAGAGCTGAAAACAACCAGAATCTAAGAATACCTTTATTAGTAAGTCAGACCATGCAGCTACTTCAGTGATGGAACCCAGTCCCATTTGTTTTTGGTTTGGTTTCGGTTTAGGAATGATCTATGAAGCTACATGCCAGTCCATTGCATTATGATTTCTTTTTATTAAGGACAGAATATTTTGGAAACTGAATGCTAATGATTGGAAATCAAATTTTTTATTTGATTTTAACTTAATGGGAAAGGATACAATATTGTTTCAGAAATAGTTTTTATAAAAGTTTATATAGAAATTAAAAGTAATTCAGAATCGGACATTATATATCTTTTTTTTAAATGTAATTTGCTTTAAAGATGTTAAGTTATATTAAATATAACTTTTGCAACAATTATTAATGAGCCTGAACTACTTTTATTTTATACTGTTTGCCTGTATCAAGTATTATTAAAACTGCAAACTGAAAGAAAAGAAGAAAACAATGTAATTTTTAACTCATGGTTTTCAAAAGAAACAGGTCATTTAGGCTATTTTTTCTGATTACCAGCAAAGGGTCTTTATATGCACTCCATGCAGGAAAATGTACAATGACCTTTTGCTACACCAGTTATTGACCACTGATTGGAACATGAAATAGCCCAATGAGTCCAGTGTATGGTATCATTTGGACACCTTATCCTTAATGAATTCATGATAGTAGGTGTCAATCATGGCAGAAAATTAAATTGTTTAGAAAACAGTTAAACATTATCTTGGCTTCATTTTATAATATTGACATTTCTAAATGTGTTAATACCAGTGTTCATGATAACAAAGTAGTTAATTTTCATGACAGGTAACCCATTTTTTCTTATGCTAAATTTAGGACCTTATTTATGAGTCGGTTAATTGCCTTTTTCTTTATTTGAAATTGTTGCCATTTAACCATAAAACCAATCAGTAAATGAATAATTATTAGTCATCATAACAGTTAGTAAATGAGTTACCTCAAAAGTAAAAAGGGTGATGCATGTTTTTGGTAATGACATACCTGTACAATGACATTCAGCTTAATTTAGCCTAAGCTGTAAATTTATTTAAAATCAAAATTAATGTTGTAACGAACGTTTCATTCCACTTTAACATGCCTTCAGTAGTTCTTGGATAGCGTTTGTATGCAGGAACAATATGCATTGCATATTTCAATACCGAACCGATGCAAAACTTGTGGTCAAATATTTGCTTTTGTGTAGCAAACATCTAATCTCTAAAAACATTTTAAGGCCCTCCATTTCTATGTCCATGGGAGCAAAGGAACTTTGGTTAAAAATGCATTAAAGATGAGCAAATGAAAAGAGCAAAGTTAATAGACAAGTCATAAATTTCAGTTAGAAGTGGAGCACGATGACATTATCTAGAGGTGTCTGCAGATTTATGTTGCAATGGTTTCCTGATATGTGATTACACAAGAGATTTCTCTCCGCATTTGAATAAAAACATCAGACACAGAAATATATATAAATTTTATTAAAATATAACATCTTTACTTACCTTTTGCTATTAATTTATTTTTAAAAAATTTACAGGGAGGGGAGGGTAATAAATGTTCACCTCAAATAAAACTGGACAGTATACAGTGGAAATTAATTATAACTAAGGTTTAATTCAAATGGCTTAGAATAGATAAAAGCGATCATACTAGCATGACAGCATCTACCTGGACCTGTTATCACTCACTAATCGAAGAACTATAAGGGAAGATAAACATTTATGCTCATTGTATGTTGAACATATCAAGATGATAAAATGTCTTCGTCACTGTCATGGATGAGGCTTAAAAAACAAAACAATGCAAATTGGAAATCCAAAAAAAGTTTATTTGAAGTGGGTAGGTAATTTCAGTGCTATACATTCCTACAATTACAATGCAAAACACTTATCCACAATATGCAAAAACAAGTAAGTCGTGGCACTTGGGGGTAAGCTTGTATGTTAGGACAGGCCATGATGAATAACATATAATCATGACACAAAAATCACATTGTTGTATTTGTGCAGATGTCTCAAATAGTGGGTGCAAGCCACGTACAAAGTAAAACCTAGGCACATCCAGCTCAAAATATTGTTCCAACCTGTACCACTACCTAGAAAACGTAAGGGAAATGTCTCCATAGCAACCAATATAAATATAGATAGGTCCCACATAAGAGAAAAAAAGACATCATCACAGTTTTTAAAATAAACCTAGTTACTTCTTATGTTCATTACACATTCCATACTATAATTTAAACTAATGCAGAACGTAATATTTTCAATTCCTATTTCATCAATAAATAAGTCATCAACTTTTAAAAAAAAGATTAAAATATAATTCACTTTTTAATTAACTGAATTTTATGTAAAATAAATATTTTAAGAAAACACCTGCTTTGTTAAAACATCAGTTTATATTTTTAAATAGTAGTTTGTCCCTAAAATTTATTTAAAATAATTCTTGCAAGATTACTACAAATAGTTAATTCAGTACTTGTTATAAAACTATTTAAATATAGAGATAATACTGCACAAACACTGAATTTCTGTACTTCTGATTTGACTGGACTTTAACAGACCAACCTGAGAAAATAGATCTTAACTTGAAAATAAAGAGGCCTAGTAAGTTGAATAACTTTTGCCTGAGATCTTTGTATTTTTTGCAATGCAATAAAATATGTTTTCAGTTCAAACAACTTGAAAATGCAAAATATTGGGGAACTGTTTTTGGCTAGTATTACATTTAATTCATAGATGACAGTGTTCCCAGAATTAAGAGACCTATGTTTACATTAGTAAAGAGAATACACATTTATTAGATTTAGTACAGATCAACTACTAAACAGGTACATTAAAGAAAGAATTGTTTGTAATACCATTTTTTGTTTATCATTTTGCAAAGATAGTATCTATACACCCTACATAATATAGACGAAATAACTAATCCTTTCACTGTTTTAAACCCAAAAATCACAAGATGGTGCTAAGAATTGAAGATATTACATTCAGCAATAGCTATACATATCACACACACATTGCAATTCTACAGTAGTAGCACACAGGCACTAATTTTCCTTTCACTTAAAAAGAGTTCACATTCAGACCTTCACTGTTTTCTTAGATCTGGTTGTCCTCCATGTAGACATATCCACTGCACTGATATAGTCCACTGGCCATTAATACACCTTGTTGATAGCCACAAGCAATATAATGGTAGCTGCCTTTATGCAAATGCATTATCTGGTATTACGCATGGGGGAAAACCCATCAAAATGGTGTTCCCACATTTTTGACTGAGCAAATGTTGGCAGCAGTGTTAGCCAACATTTATGTTCAGTTCAAAGACTCAACATTAACATCTTTCATTGTATTAAAACATAGCTAAAACTGTTCATGAAGCAGGATGCAATACAATTTGACTTGATATACATTCTAATTTTTATCATTAACCTTTAATAGCCAAACATATTGAAAAATGAAAATTTGACTAGTTTAGACAAATATGAATATTTAAAAGATTAATGCCTTGTGTTGTTATTAGCCAACTTGGCTAATGGCCAATTTTCATCAGAAGTGTCAAAAGAAAATCTCTACAATTTCCAAACTTTTAACCAAGTACATTTCCTGTGATTGGTCCTGTTTCATTAACACTCCTGATATTCTGAGACATGATGCAAGCCTGGGGTCCAGCATGTCACCCCAGAGCAAATCAATGTCATTGTTTCGTCCACAATGTGGGCACGTTGTTGTCATGGCAACAAAGCCACATGGCAAACACAAACAGATAACAGGAATGCACATCCACCATATCTACAAAAATATTCAAAAGTGAAAAAAAATAATCATTTTATAGCAGATAGCAGTAGGTTCTAACCAGTCTCCCAAATCCAAAAAATGGTAACTGTACAAGCCTTAGATCCAGCATGTCACCTAAGGTGGGCAATTCTGATGACAGATGTGAACACCAGAATAACACTTGATGTACAGCAAACAATCTGAATCGGCAAGAAGGAAAAAACTAACTGCAGTCTGCATAACTGTAAAATAACTAAATAATCTAACAGAATACTGAATTATAAAGTTCAAATTTTTAAAATCACTGAAAGAGGTTGGCAAATTGATTTGACACTTGATCTGCTAAGATCTGAGCTATTTATTAATCTAATGGCAATAAATTAACAGAGATGCCAAATAAGTACAAACCTCTATGGTAACAGCCGAGAAATACTCTGAAACAAGGTGAAAAGTTAATGTTGAGCCTAACAACTGAAATAATTTTGGTCTCATACAATAATATATATAACATGTACAATGCATATGGGATTGATTATATCAAAACCCAATATACAGAGTACACATTATCACTCTGTGCAGACCCATCTATCCATACTGACGCTGAAAACCAACTGTAACAACACAGATGGCAACAACACTATCAGCAAATAGACAACACTGTACAGAGTTAAATAAATACAACACATAACAGTCAGAAAAGGAGAGTAGCAGTTTGTCCGTAATCAGTAACATCATGCAAACCTCAGATCCAACATGTCACCTGAGGGTGCATGTAAGCCTGCCTCCAAGCGGCCCACAGGTTATGCTGCCAAGGCAGCATGGCCTTCAGGTCAAGAAGATAACAAGCCACAGCCACCTATGCAATGATGTCCAACGACACGGCAAATGCAATAAACAGTGTGTAAGTTGTCCACAAGCAATCTTTCTGCTAGACGTGAAAGCATGTGCTTATTATACAAGCCTTGGATCCAGCGTGTCACCCAAGGAGAACTCCGCATCAAAACAAGACCAGATGAAGATCAGAATGCTGACCAACACCATGACCTACACCTGATGAAGAATTACTGATGCACAATGTGCAGGTACTTACAGTCAATGTCAAGAAAGATTTCCCACATACAACTCATAAGTTTTAGAATCCAAGATCTCATACAAACATTTACCTACCATTCATTTCATTGTTCAAAAAAGAAAATTCTTCAATCCCAAATGTGAATTTGTGAAAATAATTTAAATATAAAGGAATTTACGTCAAACCATATTGTTAGTTTTCACAATTACTGGTGGATTAAAGATTGTATGAGAACCAGAAATAAGCTGTATTAATTTTAGTAAAAGTATCAGTTAGAAAGCGGCAGTCACACATTAATTGTACCACTGCAAGCCTGCCAAGAGACACTATTATTTGTAAGTAATATTAAATTTACCAAAGCTTAATAGCTAAGGAAATAATGAGGTGTAATACAATATTAAACAAAACTTGAACCAACTTGCATTCATTAACCATCACATTCGCTTTCAGTCAACATAGACAACAACAGACAGACATATAGTATGCTGCACATAAAGTAACAGTATCTCATATCGAGATCATAGCATCACAATACATATTTTGTATAAAGGGTTTTGATATAATAAATAATTTCCATATGAAAATGTACAACAATATATACAAATTGCATGAATATATAAATATATACACTTTTTTGTAAAAAAAGAAACCAAATTTTTCTTTGGACATAAAAATTGAAATAGATACATTTCAATTAACCAATAATCTCAAAAACATTCAAAATAACAAAAACGTAAAGGCCTGCATCCAAAGCAGCATTGTGTTTTCAAACAAGCCCTTTAATAAACTTGGCACAATGTGTGACCCAAACCAGTGGACCTGTAACTGTTCATGAGAGGAAATACATGTCAAGTCATCATATTGTAACACTGACTAGTAAGTAATTATGCCCAACAGCTGACAGACATACAAGGTTAATTTCATTTTGCTAATTCAACTCACAACACAAAAAGTAAAAAATTGCACCAAGTGATTATGATACTGTCTTCACCTACATGCACGTGCAGTTATCCATACTGGCTTTCCAACTCAAACTGTGCTCAAGAAAAATGAACATTACAAAAGTTGACTGTAAAGACCTACTTGGAGACTAGGAATGGTTTTAATTCAGAGAACATCAACAGATGTTATGATGTTATATTTAGAGTCCACATAAAGATGTTATGTTTGGAGTCAACTTAGAGAAGTCATGTTAGATTCTTACAGAAAGAGGTTTGTGCAAATCAAAGCTGGTACTAGTCTGAAGAAAGAATAGAGAATTTTATGATTTCATTCTACCCAAGAGAGACTTCCATGTTCATTCTACATAGGAATGACTGCTGTGGAGGACAAAATTTACAGCATGTATAATTATATTAATGATATACAAACAATTATGCACCCTCTCATTAATACAGCTAGTAGATATAGAAATCTAAATTCATAACAAGTGTACTAGGCATGGTGGCTCAAATCTTTATCTTGCAGATACTGCTTACCCTTTAAAACTTGTGCATCTGACTAGGACATCAGTTATCAACATTTACAGGCAGTTTCTATTAGTCACATGGTTTCACTCAATCCTGCCACTTTACGGACGTACCAGCAGTCAATGAAATGAATAATACTTCACAACTTTTCTCATCAGATGAGATACTCTTGACTACCATACACTGTCATTTTGTATGACACAACGTTACAAGTACTAATTTAAAATGAACAGACTGACTGTTTTTATTTCAGCTACAAAAACAATAAAATGTCTATCTATGCAATCAAGTGCAGTCTACTTTTATTAAGTTTTAAAAAAATTGTTGTTTTTGGTTAATACTGGAAATCAAAGATTACAATGTCTGTAAAGTCACTACTGCTAAATCATCTTGAAATGATTATGACCTACTTTTAAGATGAAAGAATACTATGTGAAATAAATAGAAGAATGTAGAACTAGAGGTCACCAATGGCTGAATGTAAATGATTAATGGGAGAGTTACAATTGGGATTTTTTTTTTAAAGTTGAACAAATATAGTAAACTCTAAAAAAAAATGACTAAACATTATCCAAAATTTTATTGAAATTTTTTTAAATAACCAAAAAATGCTATAAATTTTGTTCAAGTTGTGAGACATGAAAATGTCTCATTTAACAGCAGAACATGAACATGATATAAACGAGTAGTGTTTATAGATCATAAGACAGTATATATAGATCATAGAGTAGATAGTGTAGAGCTCAATAGCATTTGACAAAATTAATTAGAAAAGAATAAACACAGACCGCCATTGCTGAGGAAAGAAAAAGAAAATCTAAACTATCAACAATAATTATTGTTATATCTTGTATAACACTCATCTTCACAATGTCATTATTTTTATATCTTAATATCACATTTTGCTCATGGGAAGGTACTGGTTGCTATGGAGATAGTGTTTAACCTATATAGCACCTTGGTAACAGGATTGTAACATCTTGATTTTTCAACAGCTGATACGACTGACCAGCTTGCACCCAGTTATCTGCTCAAAACACTTGTTCTCTCGTGTAGTAATTATTAGCATAACCAGAAGAAATTACATAACTAATCTACAATATCATACGCCACACAGGCTGTGATGATACAAATAAACTTGTAGTCACTGTTCATACGAAACACACAATAATGCCATACATCAAATACCTAAATCTGTTTTTTTTCCACTTATAACAGATCTTATGGTTTTGCTGTGTCGAGTGCATCTGCACTTGCGACAGCCAGCCCTCTCCCACTTTCACTGGTATGTTGGCAGTAAGAGTTATCTTCTCTTTATTAAGCCATATACTTACGAAAGCTTCTTGATGATTCATGCATATAAAATCAGACTTAAATCTTTACGAAAAATAAAATCGAAAACAGTGATACAAAAAAATAACCACAAAGAAAGGCAAAGAACAAGAAAAAAGTATTTAACCCATACTCATTTTTTTTTCTTATTTTTTTTTTTTTAAAGCTATTTTTTTTCTAACAACAAAAATAATCAAAGAAAATGTTGATTTTCTTTGTAAGATTTTGTGTTTTATTCTCCACAGATCAATTCTGTTCTGGTATACACAAAAATCACAGCACTGTATTTGAAGAAAAAAAAAAGAGCACTATATCAGCTCCAGAACCAATCTCATATCCCGTGGAAATGTACACCAAATAAATACCAGCCATCTTACCTATATAAATAACATATACAGAGCCTTTAAATATATCATGCAAATGACCATGTGGGAACTGACTTGAATAAATTTCAAATAAAACACAATTAATAGGGAAAGAAATAAACACAAAGACTATGTAAGATATGGGATAATTAAAGAGAATCAGGAAACCTGACGACACCGAAAAATAATGTATTTTCACGTGAACATTATATAAACTACAACTGCCAACATACAACAGCAAATGGGGTAAGTTTGCATAGGAGGGGGTATCCATCTAGTATAGTGGCTCCCCCGAGAGGGTCGTGGCTGAGAATGTCATGGGGAAGAGGTTTACGGAACACTTGGAAGACGGAACAGGGCACGGGACAAGTGCCCAAAACACTGGAACGTTCGGCACCTTGGAAGTCGAACTGGCGGGACGATATACCATTCAGTTGGGGTTGAAAATGGAACCTTTATGTTTTGATAAAACTCCTGATGAAAAATTGCTACAGCTATCCTAGTATTGTCTTTACTTAGACAGCTTGCTTATTACACGAATCAGAGCTCCGTTTTCCTCTCGCAGTCGATTGTTGTCTGATTTCAGGGTATCCATTTTCTGCAAATAGATTCAAGTAAGAAATGATTATTCTGATAAAGACAGTAATTGCTAGAAGATTAAAAAAAATAATAATAAAAAATCAACTGAAGACCGTTCTCTGTAAATTAAAATGTTGTAGTACAACTGTACCATCCATACGAAAAATGTACAGTGAACTTTATAAAACACTGTTTGTAAAATATTCCAGTCTGTAAATTATTATCTGCAGACATAAAAAATGATACAGATTCTGTCTGTAATATATTAGAAGGTAACAAACATATCCCATCTTCTATTTCCCTAAACCAATTTGGGAAACAGAAATCGGCTTAAGTGTGTGTCATAAAACTAGTGTTTAAGGAATTATGCAGCTTTTATTTTACAACACTCGCAAGAACAATGAAAAAACTGTCTAGAACCTAACAATAAAAATAAAATGTATATTTTACCATGAAGTACTTACTTTGAGAAAGAGAAAAAAAATTAGAGTGTAGTGAAATATGAAAGACATTTAAAATAAAACACTAGTTATAATCAAGGAGATACTGTAACTCACTGACATCAAACACAAACAACCAGTAGATAACATTTCTTTTGAAGGCCTACATGATATATTAATTTAAATAACACTAGTTCTACATAAGCTCGACCAGGATCATTAAAACAATTCACATATGATCAAGTGTAAATGTAGCATGCCTAACTGGTAGTTTGGCAAATTTTAATAAGCTCTTGAAGGAAAATAATCAGTATGATCAGATTTTACCATGTTATGTTCATACACTGTCAGGAATTTACCAGACTCGCAAAACCTGAGTAAAGGACACAATAAAATGTTATCTGGACCCCCAAAATCAGAGACTCTGCATCCCATGACTCTATAAACTGTTTTGGTTATATAATCGACTCAATTATGAATAAACAATAGGGTGTAATGGGACATTTTAGTGCCATAAATAAAATATTCTTTTATTCAATATAGAACAGATAAAAATTAACAGGATAAATATTTTTTCTTAATGCAAAACTGTTTTCTTCAACTCTTGACTAAATTGTTGACCCTTAGATTTTATGTTGGGAATATCAGAAAAGAAACAGGTGAGTCCCAAGGACCCCTCTTTTGTAACAATTGGCTGTAACAATGTACCATGTGAACAAGTGACTGTCAACAAGCTGAAGAAAGGTACCTATAAACGTTCACAATGAGAGATGAGTTTAGGGAACCTGTAACAAAAATATTTTATTTAAATTTATGAGCCATTTTCCTCATCTTTTTCAACAAACATGTTATACACAAACAAGACTACTATACTACAACACAAGATCTGTATATAACATTATAAGCAGTACATGTCAGCTGAAAATTGAACAAAAATATTAATATTCCAAACACATTACAGCTTCACGCAGACATCGCAGCAGCAGAACATTAGTATTAATAGTTCTACTGGCAGTTAGTGACGTGTAGAAAATAAAACAAGAGCGCATGTTAGAAATGTTAGAAATATTATGGAGGAGTTAGGAATGTTTGTGATGATCAACTGTATCACAGGACAGAACTCACAGATTAACCCCATTTAACCAAAAAAACCTCTCCAGCAAATGTAACAGATGGTAAGGATATGTTCTGAGAAAACATTATTCTCTGGTGAAACCTGATGACACCGAAAAATAATGTATTTTCATGTGAACATTATATAAACTACAACTGCCAACATAGAACAACAAATGAGGTAAGTTTGCACAGGAAGAGGTATCCCTCTAGTATAATGGCTGCCCCGAGAGGGTCGTGGCTGAGAATGTCATGGGGAAGAGATTAACGGAACACTTGGAAGACGTTCAGTCTTTTTGAATCATTGTATATTGTGTTAGAACATAGGCCCAAGTAGACATAATATACTGTGATATACCTATGAACTTCTAGGTTTTACATTCTGTGTAATAACAAAATATAATGATTGCCTGCGACATTCTCTAAGTGATATTTTTATACACAACTGTCCTTACTTGGTACATTTATTTATTAGTTATTTTCAACTGACAGCTACATTTGGACTGAATGACTAAATTCCACTTTTAATGTGTAATTTAGATAATACTTGACTGTTGGTTGACAACAGAATGATACACAAGTAAAACAACCTAAATAAACTCACACCCTTAAAGCAGTGTTATCGAAGTTGAGATATGCTTTCTTATTGGTATGGTGAGGAGGAGATAATAATCTGATGAGTTAAAAATAGTTCTCAATACATATCTTTAACATAACTATTATAAGTTACATCATACTCAACATGATACATCACATTTTTAATGTTTGTGCACATATGTTAAACTGACAGATGTGTTTCTATTTATAAACAGTGTTGTACCATTATCAGATTACATTTATTGATGTGGTGAAAGTCCGCCAGTATTTGATAGGAAATAACACTCACTAAAATACAAAATGTGTTAAAAAAAATTCTTTCTTTTCTCTTTATATTCTAGTCAAACAAACAGAAAAAAAAATTAAAATGTGTTTTTCTTTGTTTAACAACACCAGTAGATCACACTGATTTATTAATCATCAATTAGATAAAAATATTTCTTTAACAATCCCCACCTCCCAAGCACAAAAATAAATATTGGCTATTGGAAGTCATCAATTATTAGATGTCAAACATTTGTTAATTCTGACAAGGGGTAACCATCGGACTCCCACTATATTTTTTTCATTAGCAATAAGAGATCTTTCCCACAAGTAGGTTAGCATGTATACCACAGCCTTTGATATTCCAGTTGTGATGGAAAAAAACCAATCAGAGAAAGAGTCTACTAAGGAGGTTTGATCCTACAACTAAATCACCTCTGGTAAACACTCCACTGACTAAGCTAGAGCCCACCCTCATGACCAAAAGTAGAATATGATTAGTCAATCTGAATCTGACACCATAATGCACTACTTTATATTTACATTTAATTCAATTCACTTAATATGTCAGTTTATATCATAAATGATGACAACTGGGGTGTGTAGTGGGGAACATTCCTGAACCAATATGGATGTGGGCACATTATAATAAAACTATAGACAGACAGATATATGGTAGGTATCAATGGATCTAGATGTGCAAATAAATGTGTTATGGCACTTTTTAATTTTTTACCCCATTACTGTGTATTGAGTACAATGCGTGAACTCACCTAAAGGTTAAGTTGTAGATCAATACTATTATTCAAACAATCAATTTGGCAGAAAATTCTCAATTCTTTTTAATTAATTTATATTTTTTAAATAAATAAATTTATTTATTTATTCATTAAAATAAATGGACACATGTATTTCCGCAAATGATTGCCAGTGCTGGAATTCGAATATTCCGTTATAATGATCAGATTAACACTGAAACACTTTGGTTTCCAGTAAAAGTTTGCCAATACCCAAATATTTCATTATCGTAAATGCAACTATAATGAAAGCTGACTGTAGTAATGTAGAATGATTTGGTCCTAAACAGTAAATATAGTGAAAACAGACACCAAACAATGACAAAGCCAGGAAATAGGATAAATAGTTTGCTAACTCATGACAATTATTTCATCTACCTTGGACCAAATGTCAACTCCATCAGTGGTATACGACATGTACCCATTTATTTATAGTGTGTAAAAATTATACTACAAGTCCATGGTGTGGTATATTATTGCATTCTATAACCTTGTGCAATAAATAATAATGGAAAATAAAAGGTATGTCATTCTGTATACTAGTACATGTTGCAATAGCAATCATGTTAATAATACAATGAATGAATATATATATATCAGGGCTGGGGAAAATTCAAAATGCCAATCGGTCCCACCTATAATATCACTGGTACACTTCGAAAAATATCTGC
>JAULBS010001997.1:0-11554 GCA_032355785.1 Symmetromphalus regularis | reverse complement strand
TTCATGTTTTGGTGTGACCTAACTTTGGAGATAGAACTTCAGTCATTTAATATAGGAAAGAATTTATAATGTCAAGGTAAATAACTCTTGACATAATATAATATCACATATATTTTACATTCTAGTTTTCGTTATCCATGAAATGTTTTATTGCTCAGACTTGTTGTTTTTCCATCCAGTCTACATTGGTTTCCACTCCGTAATTATTGATGGAGTTGATGATTAATTTCTATTCTATTGATACAATCTATATCATGTTGCTGTTTAGTAGGTTATTATTTTCAACTACACCTAATCTCAGTTTTACTGATTGTAATTTAATGTTATTGAAAAAAGTTTAGTTGTTGATATTTTGTAACATAACTGGTTGAATGGATGTGTTTTGTAGATGTTCAGTAAATTAATGTTTTTCTTTTAAGTTCAAGAAAGTGAAGAAGAAGGTGAGGAAGATCAGAAAGAAAGTCGCCCTGAAAGCTGATGATCTTCTGCCATTGCCAAAGGAGACAGTTCATCCTGAAAATGATTATGGCTCTAGGTATGTAAACTATCTTTATTTATTAAAGTCTTTCTCAATCAAGAGTTTAATTGTTATGTGTTTCAGAAATAAATAATTTTTCAGTTATATCTACTGTGTATGATATTTAAATATCTTATTTTTAAGTTCTTCATTATTTACCATAACTGAAGAATTTATTGTCAAACCATAGCTTTGTTATAACAGTTATAGGGTGGATGCAGAAATTTTGGAATGGAGGTACAAAGATATTTTAAAGACTTTTTATATTGAATGGAGGTGTGGTTCTGTATTAGTTACAACCAAATTATAAGTGAGAAAATAGTTTTTTTTTAAATGAATGGCTGAAGAGAAGGTCTGGATCCTGGTCTCCTCTTCTGGATCTGCTTGTAAGTTATGAACCTCTAGCCATTAAGTGGTTGTACACCAACCCACCGAGTCTTGCACTTCTAGAATAAAAAATACTGTATCTTGGCAAAGATCAGAAACCAGTACATACCAGCAACCTGCACAGTGGGCTAACCACAATGGTTGGTAGTGATGTTTTACTGTATTTGATTTTATAGGCAGCGAGGTCGTGGATGGGTGAAAGAAGAAACCGAGGATCATTCTCAGGATGGTTTTCTGCCACCATTGGCAGAGGACGGACAGCCAATGGAGCAGGAACCTGTGCTTGAGAAAGAAGAGGCTTTCCCTCTAGGGAAATCTGAATCCATGAATGAGATGCCACTCGTAAAGACAGAAACACACTCAATAAAGTTTGAAGAATCAAATTATGATGAACGTAAGTTCTATTTTATTAATCTGACCCTCATTACTAAACATTTTAACATTGTTATAGGATAGTAAATGAGATTCCATTTTATATGAGGTTTATGTCCTGGGTAAAATAATTTTAATTTGTCACAAGCTTTACAAGAGACATGAACTTGATATGAAATGAAATCAAGTTTAACATTCTATTTATTATCCAGCTTCAATTTTAATTCATACATTTCAAAAGAAAACATTTTCATTCAAGGTGAGAAAGTTGCTCACTTTAATTTTTTTTTTATGCAGTTCTTGGCCCTGATGAAGATCTTACAGGAGTAGTGGTTGACGATGAAGTTGAAAATGAGCTCCAGTCAGCCTTGAATAAAGCAAGACGTTTGCATCAGAAGAAAAAGTGTAAAGTTCCTGTAAAGGTAATACATGTTTTGATAATATCATGTGTAAGAGATTCCATGGATTTAGACATTACAACTTCTAATTACATTAACTGATATGTTAAAAATATATTCAATTAGTGATAACAAATAAAACAACTGCAGTTTATAGTGTTGTAGTGACTATAAAACAGTGTAACAGTGCCAATTTTATTAGGACTATTATGGGCAAAATGTTTTTGTTAAAAGCACTTGTTAAGAATTGTACATGTATATAATAATATGTATGTGAAACAGTAAACTAGACTTCGTAAATTCAACTCTTTATATTTTTTGTTTTGTCAGTCTGTAGGTGAAGTAATACTTGAGGACGTAAAGAATGAAATGGATGATGATGATGATGACGAATCTTCTCAAACTGATGCCACTAAAGACACTGCAGGATCAATGATTATCTTAAATTCTACCTCAGAGTTCTGTCGCAATCTTGGAGAAATTCCAACTTATGGACTTTCAGGAAATAGAGAAGAAAAGAGGGAAGAGATAATGGTAGGTTACATCAGTAAACTTTGATGAAGTGCATTTCTGGACCCATTCTTATAAAATTGAATTGATTTTTAGTTTACATAAAGCCAGCAATTTAACATCATAGACAGGGAATCATGCAAATATAGCAGACTGCTTAACTTTTGTTTTTAAACTTGTTTTTCAGCATCAGTTGGTCAGGTAGATTATATTTCCAGCTGAAATAATTTTTACTCAGTACTTTTATTTTTCAGTTCATACTTTATATCCATAGTAATATTTCATTTGATGAGTTTTAAAAAGTGTATTACAGATGTCAGCTACTAAAACATTTTTTTAGCAAACCAACTGAAAACTGTCAAATCAGTGTTTTTTCCTTGCAAAATCTGCTTCTTTTGTATATACTACATTGTTTGTGATTAGTGCTATTATAAGATTAATTTTGTGCCAGGACACTGAGCTTGAACTGTTGGAGCAGGAGAGACGAGATCAGGAAATGGAGGAGATGACAAGTGGTTGGAATGAGGTGGACATTGACACGAAACCTGTAGATATTGTGGTATGTACATCTCTTACAACCAGTATCAGAAGTCGTCTTTACACCCAGAATTGTGTACCATATGTTGAGAGGATCCTATTTAAAGATAAATTTAGTTTATATGAACATTTAAAATACTCTTTTGTTTGTTTGTTTGTTTGTTTTTTCAACAACACCACTAGAGCACATTGATTTATTAATCATTGGCTACTGGATGTCAAACGTTTTGTTATTTTGACATGTAGTCAAGTGTGAGCCAGCCTCCTATGGGTTTTGAACCACTGTAACTGTATACAAATTTGTTGAAAGTGTTAGTGTTTGGAAGCTGCGCCTGCCACATTCCAGGTTACTAGTAAAGCATGAGAACAATTGTGAGGTTTTTCTGTACTTTGGTAAATAAATGTCCTACAATAAGAATATGATTTAAAATGCCATGCTTTTTAAACCTTTGTTTTGACCTGAAGCAAATGAAACTGTCATATCTTAATTGTATTTTAAGTGTTACTTAATTTTTAAAAATCATTCTACAGGCAAAGGGTATGATTTGTAACTAAACCGAGTAATATTGAAATATTTCAGGGAGAAGAGACGTCAGTGTTAGAAGAGGAGCCAATTGTAGCAGCTGGTGTCAGCGCAGCTTTGCAGTTGGCTGAAAGAAAAGGTTTGCATATAATTATCAATTTTTTTTTTTAAACATCTAGAGAAAATTGATTCATCTCTTGTACATTTTGTGTTATGATGAAAATAAATGTGTTGGTTCATAAAATATTCCCGGTGCATTTATATTTTTATAGTATTAACCTCATAACAAACCCTCATTTACTCAGAATTGAAAATACGAGGGGAACTGGTTTTTCACATGAAGATCTTCAAATGTCATTAGTTTTTACATTATTTTTAAACTTGATGGTTTAAAGACCAGGGCCTTCTCTTTTGAGTATATTTGGTTTTGCTATGTGTAATTAGTAATTTGCTTCCCTTTGGTATGTATGATCAATGGTTCTTTACTTACCTTACTTTGATAACAGGTTACCTGGTGAATGAAACTAAGAAGCAAACTAGTGCTCCTTCACATAGTTACCTGGCAGCAAAGCATTACTCCATAGAAGATAAGCGATATGAGTAAGTAGATGTCACATTCACATGTCGTCTTTGTATCTCATGATTCATAGGCTAATTAAAACATGTCTTTTATATTTTATTATTTTGTTTACAGACGTTTCTCTATAAAATATTTTGATAAAAAATTTAAAAAAGAACTATATCTGTTTTTTGATTGTTGATATTTTCAAAGTAATTGTTTAAAGAGGTAATTCTTTTTAATTATCCATTTATTTTACACTTTCATTCTTGAAAATGTATACTGGTATTGTTTTTGTATGATGTAGATCCGAGATAAAATTATTATTATTATTATTCTTTTGCTTATTTAATATATTAGGTAAACAAAAATGACAAAAGTAAAATATTATTTCAGTCTCATATTTGTGGGTTTGAGATGTTACTGATTAACTGACCCTCGAGTTATGCAGATATAATTTACATATGTGTTTCTATTGGTCAACACTGACAAATAGTTACTGATCTCTTTTAATTGCTTTGTTTTCAGTGATCTTGATGAAAAGTTCCGCAAACGTGAACGGTACCATGGTGGTGGCATGGTGTCAGAATTCCGAGAGAAGGAAGGATACAAGCCAGAAGTAAGACTTCAGTACGTCGATGATTCTGGCAGGTTTATGAATGCCAAAGAAGCTTTCAGGCAGCTCTCACACAGGTTTCATGGCAAAGGATCAGGGAAAAAGAAAACAGAGAAACGACAAAAGAAGGTTGAGGAAGCAAATGTAAGTATATTAAACACAGTGTTCTGAATGTTATATAAATTCATACAGGTTAAAAATGAGACATTGTAACGAACATATTTAGTTAGTTTTTTAGGTAAAATATAAACCATATGATGACGCAGATTTTTATTAAATTTTACTTTTTATGAAAGCTTTCAACAGTTGCCAGTGAATTACAGTTGTCCTTTATTATATCAAATATCATAGTATTTCAAGATGTACACCTTAATCTCAAGTATGTACTTCAAGTTTAGCACCAGTAACTACATTACATATTACATATTATTTCAAAAAGTATAAACATATCTATTCATGTCCATATTCTTTCAAAGCAGATGCTAATGTCTAAAAAAACGGCTGTCATTTACCTTTTGTTAAACCAGTCATATCAATCTATTTGAAACATTGTTTTCATTTCTTTAACTTCAACATAAAGGTTTCATGACAAATATATTTTATAACACTGTATCCCAGTATACACTTCTATTTTGTCTTTATTGTACATGTTACTGAAATTAAATATTAAATAATTTCCTATTTTCAGCTGATGAAGCAGATGAGCTCGACAGACACTCCTCTAAACACGTTGTCTTTGTTAAAAGACAAACAAAAGGCAGAAAAGTCTCCATTTGTCGTTCTCAGTGGAAACAAAGGATTCACAGCGTATGTATTATAAATATCTGTCAATATTTGTCAAACTGAAGAAAGTAATGTTTGATTAATGACATGCAGCACATGGTTTATTCAGTGGCTATCAAGTGTCAGAGTATTTGTGTATCATGGTCCTTAGAGGAAATCTGTTTCCACCACATAGGCTACTAAGAGCTGTTTAGTTTGTTCTCGAGGTTGGTAGTTCATATCCAGGTGTTAAAGTGATTATTTGAAGTCACTAGTGTCCTTGCTGAAAATGTTGCAGGGATCAACTCACCTCATTGAGGAACATGGCAATAAAATATGCTAGAACAACAATGTGATGTGAGAATTATTTTTCATGCTGAAAAAATATTCCTGACAGTCCACTTCATGAATGGCATGCTTACATATATACAAACGAAAATTGGAACATATTATGTTTGTCACTTTTGCATCTCAGTTATAGTCTGATATAACCATGACCATGAATAATTTATTGTGCAAGCTTAATGTTTGACAGAACTCAACAATACTAGGATTCTGTACAATAGTTTTCTTTTGTTTTCTGTAATATGCTCTAGTGTACTCGACATAAAATACCTGCAACTTGCAGTGTTTTCCTATCCTAAATCCTTTAATTTCTTTTGATAAAGCCTATTTGCTGTCTTCACACAATGGTTACACTAGTGAAAGGAAGAAAGGATAGCCACTTTGTATTTTATTATTGTTTGATGACAATCTTTAACAAATGCTTTTGTTTTCAATTAATAGGTCATATCAGTTATTCTCTTTTTATTTTCGTTCTTTATTTTCAATGAAAAAGTAATATCTGTATTTACTTATATTTTTCAGAAATACGATTACCAAGTTCTAGCTATTTACAGACATGGAAGGCACAAAAGAGCTGTAGAGTTTGTAATGGACACGAGTGCTGGTCACAGACTGACCCTATCTTGACATGGTGTATCCATTCCCTGCTACATACAATTTTTCTCTTCTCCTGATTACTTCACAAATATGCTGATGAACAACTTACGTGTGTTCCACTGAAGAAAGAGCAGCGTAATTAACTGATAAGAAAAAATAAACAATATAATTTCTCTCAAAGTGCATATACAAACAGTTCATCTTTTAATGAACGTTAAGAGAGGGAGATATTTGTTCAACATGTATGTTTGATATTTTTGTGTCATAATAAATAAACATCACACTACTTTTGAATTTGAATAATGTGAATAAACATTTAATGAGGAGATATTAAATAATGTTAATTTGAGATTCACAGTTTAATATTAGCAAACAAAATTATGGCCATTTGAAATTGGAATTGACATGAATTATGATTTTAAAAAAATGTTTAGACTAGTAACTTGAGAAATTGTTGTTGTCGGCAAACTGAAGCAAATAGACTACAGTTATTACAAGAATAAGACTGTGGTCATTACCAGCTAAATGAAGCAAAGTCTACAATTAAAAAAGATTGAATATCAACTTTCAGTGTTGACAAATGACATTGCTAATAGATATTCAGTGCATAAATTAAATGTACATTGTAAATATTTAGTTTGTGAATAGTCATTCAGTGTGAGTGATGAGTGAACATTTTATTTTTCAAATTCAATGTGTTGACTGGTAATGTTAATACAATCATGTTCAGTATGTACAAGTGTGTATATGTTGAATGATAATAAAATACTAATTCAAGTATCTTTTAATGTATTTCATTTATAAATATTTAGTGTAAAATGTTCAATCTGTGAGATACAATGAAGTTCCACTCTATGGAAATTGAAAAGGGCATGTTCCATTAGAGACAAGAACACAATACACCAAGGCTTAAGAAAAACAGTTTATTGAATTCTTGCTAGCATATTATAAGGTTATTATACAATGTTGTGTCCAATATGGAATTTTATTGTAAGAGTTCACATTGTTATCCAATACGGATTTTCACCACAGTGTGAACGAGTATAATCAAATTCCATATTGGACACAACATTGTATAAAAACCTTTTTATTATACATCTGAAAAGTAATTTATTTAGTTTAAAAAGTTATAAAATGCAATATTCATTTCTGTGAGTAAGTCTGAAGCACCTAATTATTAATTGTCTTGTTCGACTTGACTGAATGTTTACTTCGCCAGATATGTCATGATAAATCGGCAGAAAAATATTTGCTTTACATCGTGTTTTCACCTCTTTTTTACGTATTCCAGTTTTTACTCCAGTAACGAACTCTGACGTTTGAGTCCATAACAAATAAATAGGTACTAACAATAAAGCTTTATACAATAAATGGTCAATAAAATAATGAAAGATTAATGTAGCAAGAATTAAAAAAAAAAAAAACTCAATATTTTTATGACGTGTTGGAAGTGTAAAACTTTGTTCATTGTCGACTAAAATGTGTCATGATGGTATCTTTGAAACATGTTTAATTTATCAGCAATGTTTCATTATTAGTTCAGCTGGAGGTAAATTTTCTATTTTGTTTTTTCTTCACTTACATTTTTTAAAATCCAATTATTAAAAATATTTATGTCCGACTTGGTTTTGTTTTTTTGTGTTCTGTGGCATTTGATTTTCAATAAATAAATCAATGGCATTATCCGATAGCATTTTGAAATCATGGCCCAGTCATTCGTGCGGGGTTAGCTAAACAGACCATATAAACAAATGTGAGTGATGTCCCTTTAATGTAGCTAATTAGTGCATGCGCATCCAATATAGATTTTCCGTAATTTCCAATATAGATTTTCCATGACGTGGGCCTTTTCCATGCCGTCCACAAATGTTTTGTACATTATCGTAAATTAATGATCAGTCACATGATGCTTTTGAACGAATTTGATTGGAATACACATATAGATATATAATAATAAACAAAAATCCACCATATAGAATTTTATTATTGAGTGGATTCTGTGTAAACAGATCCTACTGGTCTTGACAAAATATGTGCATTTCAGAATGCCAGTTTTCAAATATACAAATCAATCTAATTAAAGTTCAGATAGATGCAGACATAAATAGTGCACTATCCTTCCTCCATGGTAAATATACAAATTTTATATACAAATAAGCATATAAAGCTAAACAATTGGTCAAAGGAATTTTAGTATAAATGTTATATTTTTCTAAATTTAAATATATATTTTTCCAATTACATACTGATAAATGATTGTTACTGTGATAGTTTTTATTACTGAATTTTAGTATTGCCATCTGGAAAAAATTGCAAATATTTTGATAAACATAATACAGTAAAAAAAATAGATGCAGACATCAATGAAACAAATTTACCAATACATCATGAATCCTACAGGATACATATGTAGGATCATTTTCCCCAAACACCATCAAATACACCTTGAATAAGTAAAAAAACAAACGTTTTAATTATTTATCAGGAGAGATAACTGAAAAAAAAAAATCCGTTTGTGGAGAGTAAAAAAAAAATCAATACATGTATCCACATTCACTCCTTGTCACTTGTAGAAAAATATTATTCCTCTTTGTTTTATAGAAATGTTAGGCTTGGATTAGTTGCAACCTTAACACACTGTTTAATAATAAGTAACTAGATGTCAACGATGTAATAATTGTCGCATATCCATAAAATGAAAAACTGGTTACCATCACAAAGGTTACTCTTTGATTCTCAGCAAAGAAAAATGTAAACACAATTTCCCACAGACAAAATATCACATATCACAACTTTAGATGAATCTTGCTTATCTCACTGACTGTATATTAAAGTACATGTATGGACTAGTCACAGTCATATGCAAGAATAGGTCCAAGCCATTTCTCAACTTTGCTAACATCCATCTTCTTCCGTTTTGCATAATCCATGACCTGCAAAACAAAATAAATAACTTTTAATAACTTTGACTAGTTATTCAAAAATAACTGACTAAATGTTATCACTAATATATATATATATATAAAATGAACACCACTAAGGATGCTGTTGGACAAATTTTCTCTTGCACATACGACTATATACATTTATATAAGGAAATTAAAAATATTCATAGTAATAAAGAGGCTAGTCGGATAACTAAATCATTTTAAATGATGAAAAGAAATTATCAGAGAATTATCAAAACTGAATATAATATGGTTTTTATATACATAATTTGACCTTTTTCATTACAACGGAAGGGAAACTGACTAGGAAAGGAAAGGAATGTTTAATGACACCCAAGCACACTGAAAAACACAAAATCTAATAACAATGGAAATTAGTCATGTGACAAAATATACTCTCAAAGCAAAGGAAATCCAGCCAATTAGAACAAATTTAGGTACAAAACATCCACTTAACTTATAAAAATATCTGGATTTCAACAGTGAAATGTGTACACCTAACAATTACTAAAATATTGACAAGCAAAATTACCTGATCCTTCTCAATTTTTCCAACAGCAAAGTATGTAGATTTGGGATTAGCAAAGTAGATTCCTGAAACCGACGAAGCTGGGTCCATAGCCAGTGACTCGGTGAGAGTAATTCCAACAGAGTCTGCATCTAACAGCCTCCACATGGTTTCCTTCTCGGTATGGTCTGGCTGGGTTGGGTAGCCTGGGGCTGGTCTTATTCCCTAAATAACAGATACACAAGTTTTTCCTGTTAATAACTTGTCTTGTTGATATTCTGATGCTTTAAGGTATACAGTTTGTTTTCATATATACTAGATGTTAGTGCTGGTAGTGGTATAATTATAATACACTCAACCAAAAAAGAAAGTATGCATGTAATCAATAGTCATTTATTTCATAAACCAGACAACATTCATGGCAGAAATTCTCGAATTAGTTTACCACACCATTTTGGAGGAGGAGGTATATGTGTATGTGTATGTGTGTGTGTGTGTGTGTGCGTGCGTGCATGTGCAGTAATATCACAAGTTACACAAGTGTTTGCTGCCAATGAACCATTACTGTGACCATTAAATATAATAAAAGTATTAAATATTTCAACATGCATACTTTCTTTTTTTGATGGAGTATATGTCATTTTAGTCAGTGATTCGTCATATTGAGGAATTACCTCAAAATGGCCTCAGAATGGGTTCAGAAAGGCCTCAGAATTGTTTAAGAATGTTAACCACAAAACATGTTTGAAAGGTTTCTGTGGACTGAATATTATAATCCACATTTTAAAGTTATATAAACATTTGACCATGCAGCTGTAATAATTAAACCAAACAGTTCTACAGACCCCGTTTTGTTTGCACAAAAATTTAGTAATAAACCAGATGGAATGCAAACACGATGACAATCATTGACTGCCGCTGTTTAAAAATTGACGACCATGCCACAATGATCGGTGTGTTTGCGTACACGAGTATTCTGAGCTATTGAACAGCACGTAAATTGGCAGCACGGTGCACGCATGAATGCTTTAATATGCCCCAAGTAGCAATTTATGGGAAGCCGAGGAGAAAGGATGATTCGGGGACACGTGCGAAGACCCACGTGGAAGAAGCCAATCGGTCAGATATCACGCTACAAGCAAAATACGTTAGCCAGATCTTGCAGTGTGGACGTACTTCAACCCCTGAAATTACCCGCGGCTATCGGCAATGCCGTGGAGATTTCCGAGAATTTTCATTCGCCACGGCATTTTTTTTTGCCAAGGACTAATTTTTTACTAGGTGTATTTTTTTTCTTATTATTAAAAATAAATTATAGTTTACGCTGAAATTGCCGTGGAAAATGCCGTGGACACTATTTCGCCACAGCATTTATTTTTCTGTTGAAATGTTCTTAATTGCATGGGTTGTATTGCTATTTTTCCAGCTGACTTAATTGATAATTTTTTTGCAGTAAAAGTTAAAACTGAAAGTAATGTTAAAACCACGCTTTCGTTCAAGATCAAACAGCTATACTAGCTTTTGCACTTTACGTTAAACCAAGTGATAACGTTTGAAACCGTCATCCTTCCCTTAAGACGTAGGACCCGAAGAGGATGTGCACGAACCAAATTGAATGTGGGCACGTCTCTAAAATTTAGTGATACTGATCTTGCAGTGGATCATCTGTTAATAATAGATAGATGTTGGCGAGATTCAAAACTGTTTCCTCGTTTTGTATTACAATCTGGCAGTGTTAACTTCTCAACCAGCAATACCTGCAGTAATCACGGATACCTAATTAAACACAGCGTCCAATAATACAACACAGATCTTCAGATGATTAACTTGGCCTGAGACTGCAACCAGTCCGAGATCAATAACACATGTTCTGCATCATTTTCTTAACATCCACAATCATATATATATATATGTATGTATGTATGTATGTATGTATGTATGTATGTATGTATGTATGTATGTATGTATGTATGTA
>JAULBS010001986.1:0-11554 GCA_032355785.1 Symmetromphalus regularis | reverse complement strand
TTATTTGAAGATGGATATACAAGGAGTAGCCGGCGAGCTATGGGGAAATGTTATTGAAATTATTTGAAGATGGATATACAAGGAGTAGCCGGCGAGCTATGGGGAAATGTTATTGAAATTATTTGAAGATGGATATGTGAAGAATTTATTTTAGAGAGAATTTTGGTGCGTCATTCAAATAGGTTTGAGGTAATTTAGAAGCAGTCCGCCTATGTCGTAGAATAGATTTATATATGTGACGTTATATATATATATATATAAGTACGCGCAAAGGGTGTCTACATCACTGATTTGCCCGTCATTTGAAAGTCTTATCTGGACGGGCAACCGGACATTTACATACGGATAGCACATACAAACAGGAAATTTGTCTACGTCTTCGTGGTTTGCTGTCAGATAAATATCTTGACGCATGTTTAACGCCAAACTCTCCGTGGCCTTTATCCACAATGATCCAGCAATACGTCTATTTTCCTGGAGACTCTCCATGGAAATATATTCAGCCTCATATGCTTTGTCTTCTGTTCAAGAAGACAGAAAAAGAGGTTATGGGATAACATTGCAAAGGTGGTTGGTTGTATTTATTTTCGTGCTTATATTCAATGAAGGTTCAAGCACGCTGTCCTGTGCTCACAGCTCAACTAACTGTGCTGTCTGTCCAGTACAGAGTTTAGTGTTAGTAGGAGACACGAAACTTGTTGCCACACTAAAGCGGCTACTCTTATCGATAAGCAGCAATGGATCTTTTATATGCGCTTTCCCACAGAGGACATAACATGCCACTGATTTTGATAAACCAGTTGTGGACTACTGGTCAGTGTATGTGGTATACACCTACCCACAGAGCCTTGCAGAACACTCACTCTTGGATGGAGCCGATACTGAGATTAAAACTCCCATACCTCGGCTGAGATTTGATCTCAATACCTACCATCCTCGAGTTCGGTACTTAACCACTTCTACGCCGGGGCCAGTAGCAATAAAATACAACGTCATCGTTCGGGGACAGTCATGTTTCCTACTGTTGTCTGTAGAAGATAGCGCGTCCAAATCTGACTAAACATTGCAAAATAACACCAATACCGCTTTACTCACTATCAGAGCGTGGCAGTGTTGTCACTGATAGGAAGTTCATTACAGGATAAACGTTTGTTGCTATTGTCTTTGGAAGTTGTGGTTAAAATCCGTCAAAGCATTGCAACAGAAGGCTATTGTCGTTATAGAGATTGACACTAAAGCACATTGATTGCATATCGGCTACTCGATGTCAAATTTGGACACTTCAATCATACAAAATCCGCTTTTTTTTTTCTCTATTATGTTTCGTTGACTGGTTATATTTCGTTTCGTTCTTATATCCAATTAAGGTTCAAGCACGTTGTACTGGGCACACAGCTCAGCTTCCTGTGATATCAGTCACACGCATCTGAAATGTACACTTAATATATACGATAAAATTGTTAGGCTTCATCAGTTATGTTTCGGGGGACGCGTATGGATGCTTATATCAAATAACGGTTCAAGCACGCTGTCCTGGTTAAACCTAGCTTCCTGTACTGTCTGCCCAGGACAGAGGTTAGTATTAGTAGGAAACACGAAACCCGCTGCCGCCACACTAATGTGGCTACTCTTATCGATAAGCAGAAAGGGATATCTTATATATGCTCTGTCCCAAAGACAGGACAGCACATGCCACTGGTTGTTTTATATTAGCAGCAAGAGATCTTTTATATGCGCTTTCCCACAGACATGACAACACACTGACCATGACTTTTAGGATACTAGTCGTCAGACATTGGATGGGACGCGATTTATTACTAATTAAAATAATTATTATTTTAAATTAAGTCGAACTTACTGAAAATGTTACAAAAATACGTACGGATTTCATTTTTGTGAGAAAAGGGGGCAGTTCGATTTTTGCCCGAACTTAAGGATTTTGAAAGAAAATGCAACCTGGGTAAGAAACTTGTCCGATTCCCCCCCCCCCCCCACTTCCTCCAGTAGCGGATCAAGAGGTTCAGGATCACCCCCCCATTTCAAGAATTTTAAATCTTTTATAATCTTTTTCCGAATGGAAAGACGTGAAAGTTAACATTTTTTTCCACATTTCTATTATCTCATCATTTTAACCCCTCTTTTCAGAAATCCACATTTGGACCCCCCTTCAAGAAAACCTGCATCCACGCCTGCCCTACCCCCAGCCCTCCCCGTCTCGTACGCTTACCATGTAAATACCAATTACTATTTTAAACTGAGACGGACATATTGAGAATAATTTAGTACTCAATTACCTCTTTTCGTCTGTAATTGCTCGTTAGAACCTCGTTTTATTAACCTAGTCTATAATTATTTAAATCACTAAATTATTATCAGACGATTCGTGACGGATTTCCCGCCAATCTACTTACGTCGTGTGTCGTCTGCCAATGTACACTGAGGCGGGAAGGAGACGTTGTTAAATGTTTCACATCGTTTCCTTCAAGTACGGTGGGACATTATTTTATTGCCTCGTGTCCGTCAAGAGCCATTATTAAAATTGAATAGCGGACGCTGGTCAGTCAACAGGCACTTAGCGGTAACGAAATAGGTGACCACTGGCCGCTTAATATGGCTGACATACGTCATAGAAAGACTTACATAGCAGGCTCGTAGAGAGAGGGGGATCGGGGTTGGGGGGTTGGGACGATCCTCCCCACAGGATTGACAGTTCCTCTAAAATTGAAAAAAGTATATAAGATATTTTTATTTTTTTTATTTTTTATTAATGTGGTCCATTTACATGACATTTCGATGCCCCCCCCCCCCCCCCACCTCTGCAAAACATGCTGGCTACGGATCTGCATAGAATGGCCGGTTTATGAACTATTTTTGATGGCGGTGTAACATTTTTACTACAGTAGAGCATTGTCACGATTGTGATACAAAGCAGTCGCGAATGCAGGTTTTCTGAAAGGAGTCCACATGTGATGGGTGAATAGGACTGGGGGGAAATGATTAATTTTCACGTCATTCCACTCGGAAAATGTAACTTTAAAAAAATAGAGGGGGGGGAGGGGTTAGAATCCACAACTGATAGTGTTAGTATTCAAATCTATAAATGATCTAAAACAACAAAAGTGTATTAAACAAAACCGTATCTGGAGAAGGCAGAATCATGATTGTACACGTACAAGCAAAATCGCGAACATCTGCATCCATGAACGACTGTTCAAAATCATAGTCATCTTATTTAGTGGCGGAAAGAATTAATGAAGAGGAATACTATCAGGAAAGGAAAGGAATGAACTAATTCGGTCAAAATATTAGTGACAACTGGTTTCTCTTTTAACCGAAACAACCAATACCATGTCCTTGGTTGGGGTAAGAGTGGTGATGGGGTGTGGGGGAGAAGTGTGCGTACGTGTGGTCCACATTGTTAATGTTATCAATGTATGTTTGGCTATTAAAATGAACAAGAAATGTGCGATTGTCGGTGGGAGCGGGTACGCTGCTCCCGTTTCTGAACATCAGAATTTGCCGGGGAATAATTAACAATGAATAAAAAACAAACATATTTATGAGAATAATTGGGGGCAGCTCCCTAGCCCCCCCCCCCGGCTCCAATGCCCCTGGTTCTATCTGAGTCATCCCAACCTGTCAATGATGCACGGAAGAGCAACACCTGTAATTAAGAAAATGTTCACGGAAAAATAAGTGCTGTGGAAAAAATAGTGTCCACGGCATTTTTCACAACAATTTTATACTTTATTTTTAATAATAAGAAAAAATACGCCTTGAAAAAAGAAAGAAATTTTGTCGCAGCAAAATAAGTGCCGCGGGGAATAAAAAATTCCACGGCAATCTCCACGGCACTGCGGACTGCCGCGGGGAATTTCTGGTGTTGACGAGTAACCCATGTGGTTGTAGCTAGTTTCTTTTCTATGATATCTTCTAATTATAGCCTCTTAGTAAACAATATGCTTAAGTGTCATTAAAACAAGTTCCTTTCTTTAGTAAAAATTGTATGATTAACGACCTCCCAGCGCAAAATATGCATCGGCTATTGCTGATTCTTTGATAAGATTTGCACGAATAGGTTAGATCTGATTTCCAAACTACAGAAGTTCTTGATAACATCTTAACTGTGGAAGAGCGTGTTAAAATAAGTTCTCTTCACTTCTGCAAGTGTTTCAACCGATGCCTGCTAGTCGATGTACATGCACGAAAGCCAACATCGATTCCTATCGGAAAGAAATCACCCATCGGGCTCCCATAGGCACGTGGTAATAACGGCGCGAAATAGCTCGAGCTCGGTAGTTACAGGTGGTCGTACCTGCAAAGCTCTCAGTCAACCAATCACAGAGTCTGATGGATCGATACTCTGTCAGATTGTCAGTCGAGGTGTTGGATGGTTTGGCATAGCACGTGTAGCGGTGATTTGTCCGGATTTCAGTCTACTTTCTTTACTGGCTATGGCACGGATTACGATACGTTCACGTGGAATTTTCTCTACGAGTTCCTTCTCAAGATAGATGTCCTGTTGAGGAGGTATGTGAAGTTCTCATTTAAATTATATTCTGTTATATATAGATGTATATTATTTATTGCCATATTTTTATCACCTCGTTAAGATGTCAAATCCAAACTCCACTTTAAAGCCATTTTATAAATCCACTGTAGTGTGATGTCTGTAGGTATACCGCCACGAATTGTGTGCCTTCCTTAAATCCGTGGGAGGGAATGGAGGGGGGGGGGGATGACGTGGCCGAACCATTTGGATGCGGGCATATTTTTCAAATTACTTCAACATGTCTGTAGGTCTAAACTAGGGTGTACGATGTGTACCCACCACAGACGCGGGCACAGGTTTGAAGGAAAAGGGGGTTCAATTTAGATTTCCCCCCCCCATTTTTAAGGAAATTCCCAATTTACTCTTTATAAAGGAAGAAAAATCGTTTCTTAGAAAAACAAAGGATATTTAAACCCCTAACCCCACCACCCCCACCCACCGCCGTGGGTCCGCTACCGAACCAGCACCCACAGAAGAAGAAAAGAAAACCATTGAAAACTCATTCCACGTTCGATTCATATTTAGGACCTTAGAACTGATTTTCACAGTGTGGGGCCTTGTTTTTATTGGTGTATAAAAGGTGTTTTCTGGAACCGCGAGTCCTACGGACCTGATATGACTTACTAAGTTTGTGGTACAGGCGATACATTTTTCAGTTTCAAAACTTAATAGGTTGGTTAATTGTATTTATTTTCGTGCTTATATCCAATTAAGGTTCAAGCACGCTGTCCTGGGCACTCAACTCAGGTTCCTGTGCTGTCTGTCCAGGACAGACGTTAGTGTTAGTAGGAGACACGTAGCCCGCTGCTTTTCTATAAACAGCAAGGGATCTTTTATATACACAGACAGAACAGCACATACCACGGCCTTTGTTAAACCGTTTGGTGTAAGTGGTATACACCTACCTACTGAGCCTTGCGGAGTCCTCACCCTGGGTCCGATCTCATCATCGGCTATTGGATGTCATGCGCATGGTCATTCTGACATATTTCTTTAGAGGAAATCGGCTGCCGCCACATAGGCTACTCTTTCCGATAAGCAGCAAGGGGCCTTTTATATGCACCGTCCCATAGACATGACAGCACATACCACGGCCTTTGATAAACCAGTTGTCGCCCACTGGTTGGAATGGAAAATAGCCGAAACTGGATATGGGTCCACTGAGAGTTTTGCAAGAACAGTGACGACATGTAATCTGTCTAAAAAACCTGAACTTGCTCAGATGTTGTGAATTGTATAAAAATACCTGGAGCAGGATGTAGCTCAAACGGAAGCATGTCAGCCTGTGAACTGGTCGGTTGTTGGAGCGATTCTTCTCAGTGGATCCATTTGCAATTTGGGCTACTTTCCATTCCAGCCAATGATCCACAACTGGTTCTTCAAAGGTCGTGATATGTTCTGTCCTGTCTGTGGGACGGTGTCTATAAAAGACCTCTTGCAGCTTATTGGAAAAGAGTAGCCTATGTGGCTGCTGCAGGTTTCCTCTAAATACATATGTCAGAATGACCATATGATTGACATCCAGTAGTGGTGATAAGATAAAAATTGTTAAATAAAAAGTTAAAAAACTTGTATAAATATCTCTGTTTGCTTAGATTAACTTTCTGACACATACAGAAGTATGACATTTCTTTTTGTTTTATCTTTACAGAAATGAGTTTGCCAATAAAAATTACACCACAGAATTTGTTCACAACTTGTTCTCAGAAGAAGGGAAAGGTGTTTTTACTTGCCGTTCTAATGTTCTGGGTCACATGCAACAAGGTGGCATGCCAAGCCCATTTGACCGTAACTATGGCACCAAAATGGCTGCCAAGTCTGTTGATTGGCTCATTCAGAGCATTGAATCGTGTGTTCGACCAGATGGTAAGAAATTGAAGTTTTAATTTTAATAACCCTGCCTGGAAGAAAGTGTATTTTAGTAAACAGATTTTACTTGACAAAAATTAGATTTGAAATAAATATTAAATAATTTAACCGAGATTAAGAAAACAAAAGAAAGGAAATAAGTAATAGTTATACCCACACTTTATGAGGTGTATGTAATAATTATACCCACACTTTATGAGGTGTATGTAATAGTTATACCCACACTTTATGAGGTGTATGTAATAATTATGCCCACACTTTATGAGGTGTAAGTAATGGTTATACCCACACTTTATGAGGTGTATGTAATAGTTATACCCACACTTTATGAGGTGTATGTAATAATTATACCCACACTTTACGAGGTGTATGTAATAGTTATACCTGCACTTTACGAGGTGTATGTAATACTTATACCCACACTTTATGAGGTGTATGTAATAATTATACCCACACTTTACGAGGTGTATGTAATAGTTATACCCGCACTTTACGAGGTGTATGTAATACTTATACCCACACTTTACGAGGTGTATGTAATAATTATACCCACACTTTACGAGGTGTATGTAATAATTATACCCACACTTTATGAGGTGTATGTAATAATTATACCCACACTTTATGAGGTGTAACGGTCAATATCCTCGATCCTTCTCAGTGGACCCATTTGCAGTTTGGGCTATTTTCCATTCCAATCAGTGGTCCATAACAGGTTCATCAAAGGCCATGATATGTGCTGTCCTGTCTGTGGGACAGTGCACACAAAAGACCCCTCGCTGTTTATCGGAAAGAGTAGCCTATGTGGCAGCGGCAAGTTTTCTCTAAAATAAATATGTCAGAATGACCATATGATTGACGTCCAGTAGACGCTGATAATATAATAATCAATGTGTTCTAGAGGCGCTGTTAAAGAAAAAAATATATAAACTTTCGGTGAATATCCTACAATCATTTTATAATAATATTATTAATAATGTTCATGCACATGTAAATGACAAAATAATTGTGTTTTCCGTGAACGTGCTAGAAAGATACAGAAAATAATTACAATTGTGTTACTCTCTGAAAAAGAAGGATTAACTACAAGTTTTTATCCTCATATTACCAACTTGTTTGTTTAGCGCAGTCAGATAAAGGGCTGGTTCACAGTATCGATGGATTGTTGTTCAAGTCTTCATAAGGCTAATTCTTTTTGTTGTCATTGATTTCTATGTATTTCTGTGTATTGTCAAAGTGATGTTATAGTGATATAACGTTAAGTATGTAAATTTAATGTCTCTATGTAATATGTAGTGTGAAATACATACTGTAAGATATTCCTACACTTGTAACTTTAAACAAAAGAAACCATGACAATGAAGTCAGATGTGGGGTATAATCTATGGTTTTATAAATACTTACGCCAGTAATATTACTTTTTTTTCTTTTAACAGAAATCATAACTTGAATTTGATTTGTTTTGTAGGTCGAGTCTATACAACATCACCAGAAACCGCATGCATGCTGGGACTGACAAAACGTTTTCTGTCTTTTGCTCCTGTTCAAGAACTTGTGAAGATTACAAATTTTGAGTAAGAATCTCTTTAGTGTCTTGATTCACTTAGTTGTTTTACTTGGGGCTGATTCAAGAATTTTGAAACGAGAATCAAATGATGATACTTGTAGTAAGATATTTTATATTAATAGATAGAAGACTTGTCAAAAATAAAATCTAATTTATTTAGAAAAACAGATATTGATGTTTAACAGGTGGGATCTACCATTGTTTTGTGATCATGATAAATTTCTGTGGTAAAATACATGTAACTGTCGTTAGAGCCATTTGTAAACACTTAAAAGCAGAATGTTGTTGTGGTAAAATACATGTAACTGTCGTTAGAGCCATTTGTAAACTCTTAAAAGCAGAATGTTGTTGTGGTAAAATACATGTAACTCTGCCATTAGAGCCATCTGTAAACTAAGCAGAATATTGCTGGTTAATAATTTATAATATTTTATTCAGAACACAAATACAACTATCCTCAACTGAACAGATATTGAGCTATTAACAGACACCCCCCCCCCCCTTCTCCCATGCCTTGTTTATTACTGATTTTGAGCAGTATGCAAGGGAGATCACTCACGTTTTGGAAAAACTGTTTAAAAACTGGATAACATTTATATAACACTGATCTGTTTGTGACAATTTTTCCTTATTTAGGTATAATATACTAATTCTGAAAATCATTTAATATAGTGGTACAATACGATGGCTTATTATGCACTTCACATGTAAATAATTCTTTTTTCCCTCATTTGTGTGTGTATTTGTCATTCTCCCTTTTTTATTGGAATGTGTCAGTCTGTTTTTTACTTAACCTATACTGACATCATAGTCATCATTTGAGAAAAAACAGCAATAGCTATAACACAGACTGATCTAAATTGTAATGTAATAGAACATCTTTTATTAAAATGTTTTTATTTGTTTTGGTGTTGGGGAGGGGTGTTCAAAGTGATATGCTTAGACAACTTACTGTGGTATACACAACATAATTCATGTCTGGTATAGATCATCTTCAAACACAAACAACAAAGGAATAACGATCTTTCTTTTCTGATTTCAGCTACAAAATGTAGGTAACATACATGTAATATAGCACCCATAATGAAAAGCATTGGAAAGTTGTGATTGCTTTCATAAAATTAATCTTAGATTTACGCTAAAATATTTTATAATCACTAGATTACTAATAGAATATCATTCCATTTTGTAATTGCTATTTTGTTATAAATATTTGGATTGGTCATATTTGTGGTAAAATGTGTTGAAAATAGAATGCACTAGGATTGCCAAGTTTATATTTTAAACATAATATTTTTAGTTTTTTCTGCATTCTTATTCAATGAAGCTATTATACGAATACGAGTAACATTTATTTGCTGTTTTGATCATTTCTCAGAAAAATAACTGAATGTTCGATATTTGTGAAAAAGACATGCTTGTTGCTCTCTGATCTGACAAATACATCTGTTTCTTCACATCATAAAAATTACATGCACATATATAATTATATATATAACAACCTAACCAATCACAAAACTTAATTCCAATCCATAAGCTTTATTTCATATCCACAATACCTTCCATCATGCTATGTTAATCTAAAGTAAAGTTTGTTTTATTTAACAACGCCTCTAGAGCACATTGATTTTTATCTTATCATCCGCTATTGGATGTCAAACATATGGTCATTCTGTAAAGTTTGTTTTATTTAACAACGCCTCAAGAGCACATTGATTTTTATCTTATCATCCGCTATTGGATGTCAAACATATGGTCATTCTGCCATTTTTCTTTAGAGGAAACTGCTTCCCCCACATAAGCTACTCTTTCCAATAAGCAGCAAGGGGTCTTTTATATGCACTTTCCCACAAACACGACAGCACATACTAGAGGTGTAACGATACACTCAAATATTCAGTGCACCGAACAGCAACCTGTATCATAGTTGTATTCGTATTCGTAACCATCTGAACCGAATATATAATTAAACTGCATACTATATGCATTTGTTTGGCCAGTCACATTATTTGATTTGAAACTCAACAGGAAGTATTTTATATTAGCGCGAAGACTTACTGTGTCTTGCTATTAAAACTTTATTGTCAATTATTAGACTGGAACCCTACCATTATTCTGAATGTGTAAAACTCAGTAAACGTTGAGATCGGCTAGTCTCGTTTAAACTTCGGTCTTTTCCACTGCCTTCGCGCGAATGACCTTATTACACAGTAGGCATTCTCGAACTTTCTGTGGCGAGGCATTTTGAATTAAATGATGTCCAAATTAGCAGTATGGAAATATTTTGGTTTTCTGAAATAAGTGGCGAGACAACTTTTGTCAAAGAAACAAAATCGATCTAGGTTTTCTGAATGGTAGCGATATTAAAGGAATGCAAATGCATTCCGTAAACACCAGCCGATTTTGGTTACCTAGAAAATGCAACCGGTCGAATATTTCCAAACGAGTTTTAATCACTTTGTATAACGTTTGGCAAATTTAAAGTGAAATCATTTTTACAAAATGTATTTCAATTCATATTTGGCGAATTGGTGAATAGCTAAGGCCCCATTTTTACTAAAAGGAAATAAAACAACAATGTTTAACTGCAATAGAAAGTATTAAAAATGTTTTAAAACTGAAGTTGTTTGAACTGATTAGGTATTGTATCAGTATTCATTCGTGAATTGTTACTTATTATATATAATTAGTTTCATTTCCTACTTGTATCCAATGTAGGATTCGGTGTGCAACAAGGGCAGATTCAGTTAAGGGCCAGACTCCACCTAAATATTAACTAAAGTGTTCTTTTTATATAAATTAATGTAAATAATTTTAGTTTTCCTTGGATAATATCTTAATTATTTCTGTTGGATTAGCCTATGTGTAATATTGGTGTACTTGATGAAACGTGGTTAAGGATATCATTGAAAATATGTGGTGTTTTCTAAATATCTGTATATGTTGTCCTTTTTATTAGTGGATCCAGAGGCTCTTTTATATTAAAATTAGTTCAAACAGATAATCGAGTGTGGTCTTCTTCAGCACAGCTGGTGACGTAACTGCACAAAGAGCTGCTCTTTTGTGTAAATATGTAGATGTTCTAGTCTTTGTAATCGATTGAACAATTGAAAAAGTTCCACATTATCATAAAAAACTATTAAAATTTATTGTTAAAATATTATAAACAGTCATTTAAAAGCAATTAAAATAAAAAGAAACAGTGTAAGCTGTATATAACATGTTATCTTATTGAGTAAAATACAATTTAAAATTAAACTTAATTACCTTAATACAACCGAACAATACGTGTGGTTTGTAATATTTATTCATCACCGTAACATATGCTGTTTTATTGCCTAAAATACAATTTAAAATTAAACTTATTTACCACAACAAAACATAATGATACGTGTTTCATATTTATTCTTGATCGTTACATTCATATATGACTGGCTGGAGATCAAAAATATTATATAATAAAAATAATGCAAGAGAAATACGCAATATGCAGTGTTGGAAATTCATTGAGAATTGAGGTGGTCACCAGGGCTCCGAACTTTGAAAAGTTGGTGGACCAACCTATT
>JAULBS010001975.1:0-11554 GCA_032355785.1 Symmetromphalus regularis | reverse complement strand
TCGATCCCGGCGAAATATCGCCGCCCCTCCCCCCCCCCCCCCCCACCGCGTGACAAATGTCCTTCAGCCTCAATTTTTAATATAAGTTGATTCCCACATAGACATGCCACCCCATCGAGGGTGACTGCCCCCTGCCTCTAGAACACATTGATGTTTACTTTATCATCGGCTATTGGACGTCAGTCGTAGTATGGTCATTCTGACATATTTTTAGAGGAAACCCGCTGCCGCCACATAGGCTACTTGTTGCGATAAGCAGCAAGGAGTCTTTTATATGCACTGCCCCACAGAGAAAACAGCACATACCTTTGATGAACCTGTTGTGGACCACTGGTTGAAACGGAAAATATCTATAAGTACCAAGTGTTACTGATAATGAAATTACAGGGTATGTAACTAAGCGCCATATAGGCCATATTATTTACAAAATACCCACTGCCTCATACATATATATCAACCAATCACATCTAAGATTCCATTCATTTGGGATAGATTTCATCTCAAATTTTGACCTCGGAATCATGTGATTAGGTACAATCCAATCTACAATGGTCAGATGGATTTTATATATTAGCTCAACCAATCGGAGTGCTGTAAATACTATAGAAGCAAAGCATATTTAATTATATATGTACATTGTATATGCATAATTCACCTTCAAAAATGTAATCAATTCGAAACACGTCTGGCATACAAAAGACTGATGTCAACCAATCAGACTGTTGTAGATAGTATATTTGAGTATAAATAGAGAGACAGAAAGAGAGACAGGGAAGTGCCCGAAACCAAACTGGATGTGGGCACGTCTCAAATATACTTGAAGTGAAGAGAGACAGGAGTCAGAGAGAAAACTACAGATTCAGTATGATGAAACTTTATATCTGTATGTCTCTGTTTCTGCTAGTTGTCCAGGTAGCATCCACAGGTAAGACGTTTTACGTAGTGCGTTCAAACATGCCGCCAGCATCCATATGTTTGATATATCACATAACCATGTCTTTAACTTACAGTCTTTAAAAATACCATTACATGTAATTAGATGCAACAAAAAGAAATATTGCAAAAATATTCTAAATGTAATTAATTGCAAAAAAATATTTACAACTCAAAACTAATGAAAGACAACTCTGGTAATGGCTGTTATACAATGATGTATACCTTTAAAATTATTTTTCATGTATTTGTCTCGTTTTTTATATATTCATAATATCTCCCCCAACTACATGTAATACTAAAATAACTAGGATTTCAAATTATATGTGATAATTTCATAAGTTTTATAAAGCTATGTGTTTCTTGGACCTCCAGTATTTTAATTTCTACTAATTTCAGTACTCAGTAGTGGATCCAGGAAGATTCCAGTGGTCTGGACACCGCCTACTTTTTTCTTGTGTTATTATTCTCCTTTTTTTTCTTCAATTTCACGAGTGTAAGTGTAAGGACGCGAACATTAACCATTACCTAACACATGTAGCTCTCTTTTCAAATATCCCGCATCCGTGCCTGATGAATATACTATTTTTATTTGAATATTAATATTTATTTCTAGAGTCAACCATAAAATCAAGAACAAAGCGAAAACAATTGCATCCGGTACGTAGTGTTAAAAAGAAAATATACAAATATATTTGCTTTCTGTTCTGAGTGCACTTTCTTCTTTTCTTTTTGTTCTTTTATTTTTTTAACAAATTTTATTGTTTAACAAAAATACTCCAACCTGTTTTAATCTACCCTATCATAGCTTTCATTTGACATCAAAATCAGCGTCCTACTATTAAAATTTAGCAAGATATCGAATATCAAATAGTAATCTGGATTAACATATTCACATCATAATCTATGGTTCTAGGACAATACGCATACACACACCCTATGCTCCTTCATGAGTGGCACAATTTTGTTCAGTGTACTTTTAAAAACGATATTAATGTTAGTAGGCTTCGTTTAAATTATATATGGAATCTCAATAATATATATAATGATATCTTTAAAATCATTAAAGGTGGAATACATGATGCATTCATACAGGAAATCTTTGGAAGAAATAAAACAGAAAAAGAAGTATTTACCAATATTTATTAAATGATTTTAAATTACAAACTTATTAGAGAAAAAACTTATAGCAATGATTTATTTGAAAGAGTTAGTAAAGATCAGAATAAGTACACATAATTTAAATATAGAATTTGGTAGATACAAACATATTGAGAGAGAGCAAAGAATATGTACGTTTTGTAATTCTACCGAAATAGAAAATTAATTTCACTTCATACAACAGTGTAATATATATAATGATCCAAGGGAAAACAAATTAAATCATACTAATACAAACGACCTAGTTTTTAAAAACTAATCCAACTTATAGGAGGGGCGGAGGGAGCAAGTCTGATGGTTGGTTGTATTTTTTTCGTGCGTATATCCAATTAAGGTTAAAGTACGCTGTCCTGGACACACAATTCTGCTTCCTGTGCTGTCTGTCCAGTACAGAGGTTAGTGTTCGTAGGAGACACGAAACCTTCTGCCGCCACACTAATGCAGCTATTCTTATGGATAAGCAGTAACAGATATTTTATATGCACTATCCCACAGATAGGACAGCACATACCACGTTCTTTCTTAAACCAGTTGTGGACCACTTGTCGGTGTAAGTGGTATACACCTACCCACTGAGCTTTGCAGAGCACTCTGGGTTCGAGACGATCCTGAGATTTAAAATCTTATGTCTCGACTGAGATTTGATCCCAGTACCTACAAGCTACGAGTCCGCTGACTTAATAACAGCGCCAAGCAGGCCAGTTAAAGACTGAATAGGGGCGCCCTCAATAATTGACATTTTAATATATTTTTGGATTCCTGTTATAGCAAAATAGGTGCCACAGATTACTGATGTGCGACAAATGTCAACTGCTCCCACCTGCAGCTGCGCCGCCCCTGATATTAAATAAATAAATAAAAATCTTTACAATCATGATTGTTTAACTCATGTGATTTTCTGTTCTCCCACAGAATAAAGCAATGCAGGATAGAATTAGCAAACTTCCGATATGTTATTGTGGCTTTTGTAGAAAGACAAAAGCTGACATATACTTCTACTGCTGTGAATGCATCGCTAGAGGTAGTGATGGTGGTTGTTTTCCTGGTGATGTCCACCTACTACTTGACAACAACAAATTAGTGCAGATGAAGGATCTTCATGCAGGCGACATGGTATTAGCAGGTAAATGCAAAAAACTGTTTATAAACAAATGAAGGATCTTAGTGCGTATGACATGGTATTAGCAGGTAAATGCACAAACTGTTTTTATAACAAATGAACGATCCTAATGCTTATGACGTGGTATTAGCAGGTAAATATACAAACTGTTTATTAGAAATGAAGGATCCTAATGCTTATGACGTGGTATTAGCAGGTAAATATACAAACTGTTTATAACAAATGAAGGATCCTAATGCTTATGGTGTGGTATTAGCAGGTAAATATACAAACTGTTTATAACAATTGAAGGATCTTAGTGCATCTGGCATGGTATTAGCAGATAAATATACAAACTGTTTATAACAAATGAAGGATCTTAATGCTTATGACGTGGTATTAGCAGGTAAATCTTCAAACTGTTTATAACAAATAAAGGATCTTAATGCTTATGACATGGTATTAGCAGGTAAATATACAAACTGTTTATAACAAATGAAGGATATTAATGCTTATGGTAACAAATGAAGCATCTTAGTATGTATGACATGATATATGCAGGTAAATCTACAAACCGTAACAAATAAAGGATCTTAGTGCGTATGACATGGTATTCAGCAAATAAAACCCTACATATCCAGAATACACCGTGAAAATATAAAATAATTCAATAAAATACATCAAAAGTAATTAACAATGAAAAGATAACTTTTTGGGGACACTTATATACCAATCCAGTAGTTTAAACTGAAAACAGCTAATTCATCGTTATTAATGTTTTGTAAATTTCTTTCAGTTCAGGATGGTCAACCTGTTTTTTCTAAAGTTATAACCTTCTTAAATCGTCAACCCAACACGGTAGCGAAATATCGCACATTGATAACGGATCATGGTAACCAGGTGACGTTGTCCGACAGTCACATTATCTTTGCTTTCTCGAGCAACAAGACTGCACATGTGGAAACCAGGTAAATGTTTAGTTATCATGTTTTATTGTATAGAATAGTATTAAACCAGGTATTGTTATATGGGTCGTTCTCAAAATTCCCCACTATTTGACGTAAGCGCTGTAAGAGAACATCTTACCAATAACATATTAAGACGAACCAGTCAATCAATGAAAATTAAGAGGAATTTTTTTAATTAATAGGTCTTATCACAAATGTAATACACACAATTACACAGACATGCATACACAGACAGAAAGACAGACAGAAAGACAGTCAAAGTGGGTAGAGAGGGAAGGGGGTTGGAACGGATAGAGAGCGACAGAAAGTGAGAGCAGACAGATGAAGAGAGAAAGTGAGAGCAGACTGAGAGAGCAGAGAGAGAGAGCGAGTTCTAACAGTTTTCAGTTCTATTTTAACAGATTTGCAGCTTCTATAAAAGTGGGTGATTTTATTTTCTCTACAACATCCTGTTCTCGTGGACTCTGTCCTGAACGAGTTATCAAAGTTTCCTTTTCGACCAAAAAAGGTAAAATTTCAAAGTATCAGTAATGACGTATTTACTACATGTCCGGAGAGTTTTACGGCTCTACCATCCGAGATGAAAATAAAGCACGAAATCCAGTACTGAATATTGTCTCTTCTCAGGTGCTGACGATAAACAATATACCAGTACTATATTAAGGTTAAAAATACACTGCAATAAATAAATAAGTAAATCAAGCGAGGTTGATTATGGTCTGGGTGACAAGGGAAGGTAAGATATTGGAGGCTTGGGTGTGGTATTATGTACTGATAATGTTGTTGGTAGCATTGGTATTTTGTGGTTAAGGACACAGGAACTATTGTAGTTGACTGAATATTTATATCCCGTATTGCGTTATTTCATCACAAGTATCTACGTTCCAATCACAGAGGTTGGGATATGATGTAGTTATGTGTTTGTTGGTGGGTTGGGGTATGGTATGGTTATGTGTTAGTGGGTTGGGATATGATGTAGTTATGTATTGGTGGGTGGATTGGGGTATGGTATGGTTATGTATTAGTGGGTCGGATATGATGTAGTTATGTGTTCGTGGGTGGGTTGAGGTATGTTATGTGTTAGTGGGTTGGGATCTGATGTAGTTGTGTATTGGTGGGTGGGTTGGGGTATGGTATGGTTATATGTTGGTGGGTTGGGATATGGTTATGTGTTAGTGGGTTCGGATATGACTTAGTTATGTATTGGTGGGTTAGGATATGATGTAGTTAGGTTTTGGTGGGTTGGGGTTTGGTGTGGTTATGTGTTGGTGGTCGGGAAGGGGTATGGTATGGTTATGTGTTGGTGGGTGGGGTATGGTCATGTGTTGGTGGGTGGGTTGGGGTATGGTATGGTTATGTATTGGGTGGGTTGGGGTATGGTATGGATATGTGTTGGTGGGGTGGGTTATGATATATTTATGTGTTGGTGGGTCGGTTGGAGTATGGTGTAGTTATGTGATTGTAGGTGGGTTGGTGTATGGTATGGTTACATTGGTGGCTTGGGATATGATGTTGTTATGTGTTGGTGGGTAGGGTATGGTATGGTATGGTTATGTGTTGGTGGGTCTATTGGGGTATGGTATGGTTATGTGTTGGTGGATGGGTTGGGATATGATGTTGTTATGTGTTGGTAGGTGAAGTATGGTATGGCTATGTGCTGGTGGGTGGGTTGGTGTATGGTATGGTTATGTGTTGGTAGGTGGGGTATGGTTATGTGTTGGTGGGTGGGTTGGAGTATGGTAGTGTTATGTGTTGGGATATGATGTCGTTATGTGTTGGTGGTTGGGGTATGGTATAACTATGTGTTGGTGGGTGGGTGGGTTGAGGTATGGTATGGTTATGTATTAGTGGGTTGGGATATGGTGTAAGTGTGTTACTTTGTAACAGATATCTACGTTCGACTCACAGATACAGGAACTCTTGTAGTTGAGTAATTATTTACATCATGAATTGTTATTTCTCACAGGAATCTATGTTCCACTCACAGATACAGGAACTATTGTAGTTGACGGAATATATACATCATGTTACGGATCCATTCAGCACGACATCGCAGAGTTCACTATGACACTCTTGCGGTGGTTTCCATGGATACTGAATCCATGGCAAGAAGATGGATATAGCCCAATCATAACTACTCTTCTATCTTTGGGGTACACCATTCTGCCTGGAGATTTGACGTATTGACACAGTGAGCTGTAGATATGAATATCAGATAGAACACAGAATGAACATAGCACAAGACACATTAAAACTGACTGTAACTTGATTAGATCTGGAATACTTCTTTAAAATGTGAATATTACTAAAGTTTGATTAAAAGTGTCAAAAGTATTATAAAACGATTGTTTTATTTTATTTTGTTTCCTTTAAAAATTGGTGAAGGATGATCACCAAGTATTGTGTGACATGGTATTAGCACGTAAATATACAAACTGTCTATAACAAACGAATGATCTTAATGCGTATGACGTGGTATTAGCAGGAAAATACACTTGTAAACTGTTTGTAACAATTGAAGGATCTTAGTGTGTATGACATGGTAATAGCAGGTAAATATACAAACTGTAAGAAATGAAAAATCTTAGTGTGTATTGCTTGGTATTACAGGTAAATATACAAATTGTTTGTAACAAATGAAGGATATTAATACATATGACATTGTATTAGCAGGTAAATATACAAACTGTTTATAAGAAACGAAGAATCTAATGCGTATGACATGGTATTAGCAGATATATCTATAAACTGTTGGTAACAAATGAAGGATCTTAGTTTGTATGACATCGTATTAGCAGGTAATATTCAAACTGTTTGTAACAAATAAAGGATCTAATGCATATGACATAGTATTAGCAGATATATCTACGAACTGTTTATAACAAATGAAGGATCTAATGCGTATCACATGGTATTAGCAGATATATTTACAAAATGTATAACAAATGAAGGATATTAATGCATATGACATGGTATTAGCAGGTAAATGTACAAATTGTTTGTAACAAATGAAGGATATTAATGCATATGACATTGTATTAGCAGGTAATATACAAACTGTTTATAACAAACGAAGGATCCTAGTGCGTATGACATAGTATTAGCAGATATATCTACAAACTGGTTATAACAAATGAAGGATCTGATGTGTATGACATGGTATTAGCAGATATATCTACAAACTGTTTAAAAGAAATGCAGGATCTTACTTTGTATGACATCATATTAGCAGGTAAATATACAAACTGTTTGTAACAAATGATGGAAGTTAATGTGTATAAACCGCCCCTTTGTTTTTCTTAGAAACAACTTTTCACTTCGTGTATAAAAAGGAGGAAAAGAGCACTAAATTTAGTTATTTTTCCTATAAATCTAAATTTCAAATGAAAATTTCTAAAATACTTTTAAAATGGGAAACCAAAAATATTTGCCAGTTGAAACCCCACCCCTCCATACTTTCCTGAAATCAGTGTCCGTACCTGTAACTAAATTTGTAAATTTAATTATACATGTATATGAATAATTCATCTTCATAAATGTATTCAATTAGATTTAAGTCTGGTTAATATGCTAACCAGAATAAAACTTTTCTATATGATTACGTACATAATGAAATTAAATATGACAACACCATTCATGCTAGTGCCATATATATACAAGGCAGGTGTCAAAGAAAGCTAAAAATTAATGTTGTGCATTTAATATATCATGTCTTGTATGAGTGTTATAGTCATATTATGACATATTTATGATATATATTTACAAATGTACAGTTTTATGTTTGAATGTATCTACATACATATGTAACAATTATTAGGAACTAATTTAGTTTCAATTTGAAACTAACATGACATTTCAGAATATAAAATATTTTAATTATGTGCTTTGTGCCTCGTTTACAAATATTTACATATATCCATATGTGCGTTTGTAGACAATACAGGTATCATTGGACCAAACAGAATCCCAATGACGACCGTAGCAACATTTATTAATAAAAGTAACAGATTCAACATTTCAAAACATTAGGCCAGTATTCACATATACAAATAAAGTTTGTTTTATTTAACCAACGCCTCTAGAGCACATGAATTTTTATCTCATCACCGGCTACTGGAATCAATCAGTCATTTTGACATATTTTTAGGAGAAACCCGCTGCCAACACATTGGCTACTCTTTCCGATAAGCATCAAGGGTTCTTTTATATGCACTATACAAGAGAGAGGACAGTACACACTACGGCCTTTGATGTAAGTGTTGTTGACCACTGGTTGGAACAGAAAGTAGCCCAAACTGCAAAAAATTTAATGTGTCCACTCAGATCAATGGATCCGACGACAGACCGTTTCACAGGCACACACCTTACCGTTTGAACTACTCGTATACAGATATACAGTGTGACGCCTGCCATCAACTGTGACTCAAAGAAAATATACTGTCACATAACATTTTAAACGTATAGTTCCACGGACCCTTGACCTAATTAATTTCCAAATAAAGAATTAATTTTAAATATAAACATTTGATTTGTCCCTAGAAATACTTCATTCAACTACTTACATAACCACCGCATCTCACTTATTATCAATATTTTCAAATAATAATGAATTATGTTCACGGACAAATAAATCATAAACCATAAACTTGATATGGAATTCCCTATACCATGGTTCAGATAAAATGTTTTGCGTAATATAAAAGTGAGATCTAGTATCACAAATGCATGCAGGTTTCATTCCTAATTAATATTTAGAACACAAACACCCTTAAATTCCGTGGGGATATGCCTTTAAAATATTCTGGCCTATATGTAAATATCCCTACCTTAGTGCTAGGCGCAAAGATCATGGCTCTTTTCGTCCGTTCATACATGATATACTGTTCAAAATAAGTCTGGGATATTCAAACGTGATACATGATAACACAGGGGCGGATCCAGGAATTTATGCAGAGGGGTCCAGTCTTGTTGGGTCTGGTTACTGATATGTCCTCATAGTCGAAAATCGATGGTTACCGTGAGCAGGGGTGGGGTAGGGAGTGGTGTGGGGCCCAGATTCCCTCGACCTCACCTGTATCCGCGTCTGTAACATGATCAAAGAAAAGTTTATTTCGTTCAGGTCGTATTCTACGGCATATGAGGACATGTGATGTGCAATGGTAGGCCATGATTAGCAGGAGCAAATAATAATACACATAATAAAACAAGTAGCACAGATATAATACATATTTTCCGTTCCAACCAGTAGTCCAGAACTGGTTCATCAAAGTCCGTGGTATGTGCTGTTCTGTCTGTGAGACAGTGCATAAAAAAAACCTTGCTGCTTATCGGAACGAGTAGCCTATGTGGCAGCAGCGGGTTTCCTCTAAAGACATGTCAGAATGACCATATGACCGTCGTCCAATAGCCGATGATACAATGAAAATCAATGTGCTCTAGAGGCGTCGTTAAATAAAACAAACTTTATCATTTCTCTGATAATAAACAGCTTTAATTCATACACTAACGTATTCTATGCATATAATTGAGGGTATGTTCTTTTGAACGTAATACATTTTAATACAAATAGTTTAAAGAGGAATGCGACCTTCTCCAACTCATTGAATATTGGTAAAAACATCCCAATTCTTTAAACATCCATGGGTCATCCGTGGTGTACTCAGATCCATAGGCATACGAGACGGTGGCGTGAGGGGGCGGCGGGGGTTAAATGACCCCAAAGCTGGAACAAGTTCGGGCAAAATTAATATATTTGTTTCTTAGAGAAGAATGCGAGTGGACCAAATTAGTAAAGTTTCTTTGTTCTTTAATATTATTACAGTAAAAATGTGTAATAGTCTTAAGACTAAACCTTAATTAGAAGAAAAAAAACCGTTAAAACCCTTAATTTGATCACAAATAGACTTACCCCTCCTCTACAGAAAAGGGAACCTGTACGCCTATGTCCAGATCAAACATCCAATACGAATTTGGGTGTATTTTGTCATATTTCTTTATAGGCCAGTAAAATTATGGTTTAACCCAAAACAAATTGCAATATAAACGATTCCACCTGCATTCATTCAAGAAAGACCCCCTAAACATCATATTAAAAATATAATGTACTATAATTAGGGTAAGGGGTATAAATATGCTAATTTATGTCAGTTACCGGATCAAAAGAAATTGAGGGTTTTGATGATAATGTGATGAAAAATTGCCCAATCAAGACAATTAAGGTGTCTAACACTGTTTTCAGAGTCAAGGAAGCTTAAACAAATTTTTCCCTGTGCCCCCTTTCCTTTTCCACCTTTGATATACTACTTTCATCCCTTTCTGACAGCACCCCGGTCTGTCAACATCTTGCCGTCCAACTCCATATCCCAGTCCTTGTCTCTCCAACCGCGACAGGTGCTTGTCTCTTGTGGACATCTATGCCACACACCCGTTATTCTACAGCACATTTTGCTGTGGGCTTAGTTTGGCCACTTCGGGGAGGGTTCAATGGTCGCTTCTGGCATTGTTAAGAGGCACTTGTCACCATCTACTTTGCAACCCTGCTACCGGCGGCCATTAGTTAGTGCCGTGGGACAGACCAGCTTTATTGGCGGCAGAGGACGAGGAAGCCTAAATCTGCCAATTATTTTTAACACAGATGATGTCCCACAATTGTTCCATGGTGGGAAGGTTTATAGTCGATGCACGTCCTGATAGATTGCATTTATTTTGAGATCTGTATCACGTTTTCAACCAGTGTTCCGCAACTGGTTCATCAAAGGCTGTTGTATGTGCTGTCCTGTCTGTGGGACAGTGTATATAAAAGACCCCTTGCTGCTTATCGGAAATAATAGCCTATGTGGCGGCAGCGGGTTTCCTCTAAATAAATATTTCAGATAGATAGATAGATATATATGTTTAACGTCCAATAGCCGATGATAAGATACAAATCAATGTCCTGTAGAGGCGTCGTTAAATACTTTAATTTAACTTTACTTTGTATCACGTTTTATTCCATATTTATTCAGATTGGAATTCAAATATCCTCAACTTATTTTGAACAGTATACTCATTTAAAATTTTGAATGGCAGCCATTTTTTTTTTTAATGATTTTTTTTTTGTCACCCTCACGTCCATATACAGAAAACTAGTTTGCCAACTTTTCCTTCAACGTATCTCAAACGCCATAAATAAACGAAATTGTGCTAATTCAACATACATTTATTGTACATAGAAACTAATGTTTTGTAATTAAATATTGTATATGAGTGGAGTAATGGATATGTAAAATGTTTAACAGGCTTTATTCAATAAACGATTAATAAACTATTGTTGAAGTACACAATTAGTCTTTTTGTATTTTATTTTTTATATATACATGTATATATTTTTTATTATTTTATTTTTTAATATATA
>JAULBS010001965.1:0-11555 GCA_032355785.1 Symmetromphalus regularis | reverse complement strand
TGCCACATCTAGTATAGTGCTAAGGTCATGTTTTCTAGTTATAAACTTACGTACTTTTATTTTCAGAATCATGGAACTGGTACTGGAATGTGTGGATGAAAACCAAATAAGAGACTTCACAGGAACATGTTAAGAGTTGTCGTTCTTCTCTTACTAATAAGCAGTTTTAGGATAAGTCTTTGGTGCATTAATGTACAGCTTCAAATATATACTGTACCCGTACTATTTCCCATGATTTATTTATCATTATTATGCATTTGTTTTGTCCAGTCCTACTGAATGACATTTGCTTGTGGTATTATTTGTGAAGTAAGTTTAGAGATATGAATACAAACTACTGAATACGTTGTATTAACATCAAGTTAACTCAACGGATACGGCAGTATGGACGTTTTTCATTACGTCGTGACGCAAACAAGATCATTATTCTGAATGCGTTGTATTAACATCAAGTTAAATCAACGGATACGGCAGTATGGACGTTTTTCATTACGTCGTGACGCAAACAAGATCATTATTCTGAATGTGTATGTTTATTTCCAATAAAAATGAAAATATTAAATAACTGTGTCTTGTTCATATATATAAAGCGCTGTTATTCTTTTATCATTTTTAGATCGATTTTGTATCGTTTACTCTCTTTGACAAATAAAATATGTTGATCTGTCATAATTGTACTCATTATTCGACTCCATTTTATCACAATCATTACTAATCAAGTGTATTATACTATTTTAAAACATAAATTTTTATTTTGTTTTCTGTCTATATATATGTAAGCAATTATGTCTAGACAACCTACATTTTGAATTGTTTATATTATTATACGACTTTATGCAGGCTCGTGCAAAGCTGGTAATAGGCCCAGGCCAGATGGGAAATGTAGGCCCCTATTTCAAACGGCTCATTACATATTTTTGAATCAGTGATAAATTCCAGAGGGAGTAGGCCTCTAAAAATCGTAGGCACATACCAAGTGGCGCACCTGACCCCGCCCTACCTCCAAACTCAGTCCGGGGCTGATTTAAATGTAATTAAGGACTTTATAACCACATTGGACATTCATAAAGGGGTGCGTTTCGAGATTTTTCCAGTGAGAAAATATCGCGCACTGTTTTAATCAAGCTTTTCATTGGGTGATTCAATTCACATTGACCAATCAAATCGGCTGGTACAAAATCAGCTAGATAAGACAATGACCGTAACATTCATAATCTTGCCTTTGCTGTGGTGATTTTAATATAAACATCTGTGCTCTATAATCTTGGTCAACCAACTTGCACAACTTGAATGAAAATTTAATTTATATTCATAATCATTCCACTTATTATAAATATACTGTACATATATTGTCTTCTAAATCATCCGTGCTTCAACTTTTTTTTACGACGTAGATTTTTGTTGATCAAACAGTCTGTGTCAATCTCCAACACACACGCACGCACGCACGCACGCACACACTATTCAATACGGGCAATAGGTTCTCTGGAACCGCCCCCAGAATCTAGCCTTTGATGCCGTGGTGCGTCAGTTAAAACAGAACTGTAAATTCAAACTTTTTACTTCATAACAGTTACTGTGTAATATATACATAATTCTCTATATAGAAGAGTTCTCTTTATAGAATAATTCTCTATATAGAATAAGATCATTACATAATTGTATACACAGTTTACGCTAGTATGTTATGATAAATCTCAAAATGTCATTATTATTTTGTTGTACGGTATATCATATCAAGTCCACCTTTTCAAGCAACACACATTTATTGTTAAAACATTGAGGTATGTTTAGGTGCTTATAACACTTCAGTCAAAAATTAAAGCCTAATCAAAAGAGGAAACTTGAACATCATAGCAATGCTATACAAAATATTTGAAATATTTTAGACTTTATTAAATCTTAACTTGATAATTCTAGCAACGCTATGCAAAATGCATACAATATTTTAGACTATTAAATCTTAATTTGAAATGTTTTATGAGTAGGTCAACGGGGCTTTGACTCCACAGGACCGGGCTTATAAAACTATCAGTGTAGACTGTAATCTGATATACTATATACACAATTTGTATGGTCAAAGACGCCATGGTGTTAACATTTTAAAACTTTGTGGAAGCCCAATCCAGACTATACAGGGGCAGATTCAGGAATTTTGAAAGGTGGTGATCTACTAATATTTTAAAGATTTTAATATGGCATTTGGGATGGGTGTATCGAAAATCAGTTATGACCAAATTACAATTGGAAAATGAAACGTTGTGAATAAAGGGAAAGAGTTGGACCTGACTATGGACCCATCTGGATCTGTCTATACTTCATAGGTTTATAAACACAACAGGTGCGTGTACAGAATGTTTTGAAGGGTTTCCTTTATGTACAGTATAACATCTACTCTCAACGAACTGGATATAATATATTTTAAAAAACAAAACACTTTGAGCATAGGGACTCTATCCGCGAAATCCACCCTCTGCACACATGCCTGACACTAGTTTTCTAGAGAAAGTCTCAACTAACTGGATATAATATATATATTTTTAAAACTTTGAGCAGAGGGACACTATCTCAGAAACCCACCTCCTCAGGACCCACGGAGTGCACCGAGTCTGAAAATATTTTTATTCAGCCAAAAAGCAATTTTAGTGATGTTTTTAATAGTTGTCCCCTAAACAATAGGGGACATGGCCAATGCGGACCCTCTGGCTCCACGGTCTCTGCCCCTGCACACATGCCTGACACTAATGTTTTAGGGAAGGTCACCACCATGTGGATGCCATTTGCGACAAACGAAGAAGTGTCCCTCCCAACAGTTGACACTTTCCAGTTTGACATAGTCGTCCTTCAACACGCCGCAGTACTCTCTGAAATTGTCACTCGTTGGTGGGTTAATACCAGCCTGTCTAAAGTCGACCTGTAGCTTAGTACTAATCCAAGTCCAAATACCACGATCACCCTTTGATGCGCCAGTCCACACCGGAACAGTAGCTGTAACAAATATAGAACAAATTTAAAAGTAAAATTATTTGTTTATTTAACGACTCCTCTAAAAAGGTAAAAAGCAAAGTTTGTTTTATTTAACGACGCCTCTAGAGCACATTGGTTTTTATCTTATAATCGGCTATTGGACGTCAATCATATGGTCATTCTGACATATGTTTTAGAGGAAACACGCTGTCGCCACATAGGCTACTCTTTCCGATAAGCAGCAAGGTTTTTTTTATGTTCATCGTCCCACAGACAGGACAGCACATACCTTTGATGAACCAGTCGTGGACCACTGGTTGGAATGGAAAATAACCGAAACTGCAGATAGGTCCACTGAGAAGGATCGATCCGACGTCTGACCGGTTCACAGGCGGACACTAACATCCCGCTCCCAGACCACATTTAAAGGTACAGTACAAGGTTTTATTCACGTATATTTGGCATTTCCACCATTTTTGTCTGTTAAAGCTGTAATCTCTCTTATACCTATCTCATAACATAAATTATTTCATTAATACAGAAATGTAATACAACCTTTAACACCACCAGTGACATAGCATGGGCGGGGCAAAAGGGGCGTTTGCCCCATGTGCAAAATTCTTAGGGGCGCAGAACCTCAAAAGAAAAATAAAGTATTAATAATAAATTTAAAAAACAGCGTGCTCCAGCCATCACATAAAAATTTCCCAATGTTCAAACATTATACTCAGTTTTCCAACATGACCGGTCAAATAAACGTTGCCACGTAACATTTTACAGTATTTTTTTTCGCTAATTACAGCCATACTGTCCTCATATAATCATTACCGGTGTATGGCATAATCCTATGATACTGGTACTGTAATGTTCCATAACTTGCTTAAAAACATAATTAATTAGGGGGCGTAATACTTGTCCTGCCCCGCGCGCAGGCAACCCACGGTATACCACTGAACATAACTGTAGTTTTAGTAAACTCATTTCCTCTCTAACTAAGGATATCGTTGATTGCAAATCTCTACTCTTAGATTTCAGTATAGATTCTACTTATTTTCTCCTTTCAACTCACCTACAAAAACTAAAGTGCCCCTATCCTCTACCCCAATTCGCCGACTAATAGTTCGCTACTGCTGTTATTATGTTCAAACGCTATTTCTAATGTTCTACACAACACAATCAAGATTTAGATAAACTCTGCATACGTACCATTCTGGTTTTGCAACAGAGACCCTAGGAAACGTAATTCATCTTTTGAATATATTTCCACTAAGTGTGCACCCATCTGTCTGCAGGCAAACTGAAAAATAAATTAAAACAATAATAAATCTTATACAGTCCATCATGCAAAGCACAATAATATTCGATTTCCATGTACGTTTTTTTATTATTTGGAAAAAAAATAAAATAAAATAATAGTATAATAATAATAATATGTATTATATAGATTTATTATCGCCACAGAAGTGATACCAAATCTGGATCCAATTTATTTTTAAAATAGTAATGCCCGAAAGACACTAACTGATTGCTGGAAGCCATGTACAATATGTACCTCGTTCATGACAACTGATAATTGTACTGCAAATGTTTCCTTCGATTAAAGCTCAAACGAAAATTAATTGATTTCACATTTGTTATATTCAATATAGTATTACACATTCACTCATATAACAAGCTAGTTTTACAAAATTATTTAAATGTCTCAAAAGGAAAACAAAAAATTATTAAAATGTAACTAAATTTGATTATAATCGGTAGTTTCGGGTACGCTGAATTTTCGCACTCCTGAAGCCCCAGTCAAACCGTGGCCGCGACCCGATTATGACCTATCTGCGACCGAAAAATGTTGGAATCGCGGGTAAATCGTAGAAAGAACACGCGACTGGTCGCACAGGTCATGTGTGATTGCCAGAGTAAAATCAATCGTGTGAACACATCTAATAAGACGACCCCTCGATATAAATGGATGCCGCAAGTTACCATTATGCTACTTCTGAACTTTAAAGAGTTACCGTTATGCTACTTCTGAACTTTAAAGATTTACCGTTATGCTACTTCTGAACTTTAAAGAGTTACCGTTATGCTACTTCTGAACTTTAAAGAGTTACCGTTATGCTACTTCTGAACTTTAAAGAGTTACCGTGTTGCTACGACACCCATGTAAAGCCCCAGTCAGACCGGGCCTGCGACCGGGTTACGGCCTAGCAGTTATAAAACACATTGAGCTCATCTGTTGAAGCATTCTGACTACGCTAGTCAAGCCAACCCACATTATGAACCGTGCTCCCGTATATCAGGTTCGTGCATGCCCCTCCTCACCCCCCCTCTAAAAAGTGGGGTAAAGATAGAACGACCACGCCGGTGATATAGTAATAGATATATACGAATAAATAATTTCAACAAAAAACATCATTACCTTGGCAATTTTCCACTTCACTGGTTCTCTAATCAACCGATAACAAGAATTTCGTAATCTCGTCCAGTGTGATGGGCAGTCGCTATTATCTGTCAAACATATTTTGATAAACAAATAAATAAATAAAATACACCCTGATAAATAAACGTATGAAAAAGTTGCAAACTTAAAATCTTGTTTCTCCTTTATTCCGCGTAGTCCTACTACGTAATACACATTCACCTCTATTCCTTGTAGTCCTACTAGTAAGTGCCGAGTACCCGTAATACAGTATTACACATTCACCTCTATTCCTTGTAGTCCTACTAGTAAGTGCCGAGTACCCGTAATACAGTATTACACATTCATCTCTATTCCGTATAGTCCTACTAGTAAGTGCCGAGTACCCGTAATACAGTATTACACATTCATATCTATTCCGTATAGTCCTACTAGTAAGTGCCGAGTACCCGTAATACACATTCATCTCTATTCCGTGTATCCTCGAGTAATCAGTTTCCGGTCTATTAAGGGGGGAAATCTTCTGCGCACGCGCCGTTATAATCACACGATCAATGTAACAGAATAATAGTTTGCCTTGGTTATGTTACTATTAAAATCAACCAACAAATCTTTCAAATGTTCAGTTTATATATTTTAAAAAAAGAAATCCCTACCTTGTTGATATTAACATTTTAGGAATTCGTCTCCGGAGCCGATCTATTTGTAGAAAGTTACAGACTACTTGTCGTATCGTAAAACATGTCACGTAACTTTTTAAACTTATTAGGCAGACAACACAATGCCATGTTTGTGAGCTCTGCCTGTGACAATTGCTGCTTATTTTGGTATGTATTGATGTTGCACGTTATTTAGTGAATGAATAATGCCAAATGAGTGTTGTGTATCTCTCAACCTTTTAAAAAGTTAATTGTTAGTAAATTGTACACGTTTTTTTTCTTTCTAATTTGGTCTTCTGAAAGTGAAGATTTGTATTTTTGTAACATAATTATTCCGATGTCAAGGTTCGTTTTAAACAAGTCGTACAAAAATAGACCGTTTTCAGATACAGCCCGGAAACTTTTTTTTGGTTCTTTTCAGGGCTGTCCCAAAAGGGTACCCCCTTTTATTTCATGAACCTGCTTAACACATTTATAACCGGGTCTCCTTAAAATTTGCAATGTACAATAAAAGCGATGAAGTATTTACAGTTGTGATGTGATATTTAAAAACAATAAAATTACCCGGAGCTAAGGTCACCACACAATCTGGACATGTACAAATTGGTGGTGACGAATTTCTACAATTACAATGTCTTTTAGTATTTATTTTTAATGATAGAGCTTTAATTTAATATAATGATAAATAATCCAACTAAAAAGGATCAAAGAAGAAATGTACAAAACTGATATTTGTTCAAATACAAATACAACAAATATATATTTACAAGTTAAAAAGTTAAACTTTGTTTTAAGTATATGTAGTTAAAACAATTTACTCTTTATATACATATGATATATCCACCAATTTATTACAATATGTTTATTAGAGATTTTTACATAAGTATTTGATGTAACGTATTTTTTAATGAATATATGTTCTTTATGTGATAAAGACATATGTATGTAAAGAGTATTTAACATATTCCTAAATATGTTATCACATAAATAAATACTATCCAATAGAATGCCTTTTAAACTAAATATTTCTACGTTTATAAATGGCCTTTCTTACAGTAGAAAAAATAAAATTTAGAAAACTGCTGTAAGAACTCCTGCGATTATAACCAAACAACATCCAAAATCTTAATTCCTCAAGACAAAAAGTTTTGTCTTTTAAAAAGAAATCAACGACACCAGACACATGCCCCGAAAGTGAAACCAAACCATAATATAATTTATTATATACTGTTCAAAATAAATAGGGGATATTAATAAACTTCTGCAATCACCCATCAATGAATAACTTTTAACCATTTCTCATATTATCATCAAGTGGGTTAAGAAGTGCACAATGATTTAGTCATTTTTACAACTTATTGCAACAGTATTAAGAAGTGAGTTAGAGGCTGAACAAAATGGGTAAAACATGACTTAGGTGATGATAATTGAAACTGTCAACACGTAGTGATGTAAAATATAATAACGCAATGAAATACAATCCTTACGTTTATCAGTTGGACGTCTTCCGAAAGCCCGCAACTCACACAGAGTACAGTTACTTGAGACATCGACTGACAGTCGTATGTACCGCCCATATGGGTTGCCGTGACAACCATATGCCGTTGTAAGAATACCGTTCAACAAGTGGACACTATTCGCCATTGGTGGACACGTTTTGTTTGGGTTTCCACTTTTCTCCCTGCTTACTTTTATGTCAAACGTAATACCGGAGTCTGAAGAAATGAAATGTTTATATTAGTTGAATATTACATAAAAGGTAATAATAAATTAGAACACTTGCATTTAGACAATAACAAAATAATAAAATAAAAAATAACTACCACATCCCACTCAGTAAACTCACGACCTAAGCCTATCGCCAAACTCCAAGAAAGACAAAAAAGAAAATTTTAAATTAATTAAAAAAAAAGAAAAAAACCAATAAAACAATACATCCCCCCCAAAACAACAAAAAGACAACACACTCAAAATACAACCCACCCACCCAAAAAAAAACTGACAGAAAAGTAGGAGAAAACAAAGTAAAATTTGTTTTATTTAACGATTTTTAAAATCTTATCGTTGGTTATTAGACGTCAATCATATGATCATTCAGACATAATATTATGTATTTAGAGGAAACCCGTTGCAGCAACACATGCTACTCTTTACAATAAGCAGGAAGAGGTCTTTTATATGCTCCGTCCCACAGACAAGACAACACATACCACGGCCTTTGATGAACCAGTTGTGGACCACTAGTTGGAACGGAAAATAGCCTAAACTGCAAATTGGTCCACCGAGAAGGATCGACCCAACGACCGACAGCTCCACAGGCGGACTCTCTACCGTTTGACCTACATTCCGCTCCCAAGTAGGAGAAAACCGATTTTGATATAAAGCTATGGTTAACAAAAATGAAAATAATACTTGATGAAATATCAACAGACCGTTAGCAGGTACAGCTGTTGTGATTGTCTTTATTTCGTAATCTCTTCCCAAGTCTACAACCCACGTGTTGTTAGCATCCACGTGTATACAGGTGCTGTCATCGTTATCTAGAACAGCTACTAAGACGTCAGTATTGAGACTTGTACTGGCTATATTGTCATCATCTGAATAATAACAAACTATCATGTAACGTAACGTAATAATAATAATAATAAAGTAATAGTAATAATAATAATAATAAAGTAATTGTAATAATAATAATAATAACGTAACAGTAATAATAATAATAAAAAATAACAATAAAGTAATACTAATAATAGTAAAGTTATAATAATAATAATAATGATAATAATAATAATAATAATAAAGTAATTGTAATAATAAAGTAACAGTAATAATAATAAAATAATAATAATAATAAAAATAAAGTAATACAAATAATAGTAAAGTAATAATAATAAAGTAATAATAATAATAATAAAGTAATAATAATAATAATAATAAAGTAATAATAATGATAATAATAATAATAATAAAGTAATAATAATGATAATAATAATAATAATAATAATAAAGTAATAATAATAATAATAATAATAATAATAATAATAATAATAATAATAACAACAACAACACTCTGATCTTTAACAATGGAGTATAATTTTACTTTCGCTGTTAAAGAACCATTTCCCACCAAAAAGAAAATGACCCGAAAAAACTACATCGTTTATGGAGTGAGGACGAGTTTTAGTACATAACCATATATAACAGACCGACCTATGTGTTTTTGTAGCAGTAACGACTACTTTATCACGAGCATAAATGGTTATCACATTTAGTGTCATATCAGTAACATAATTATTTCAAAATGGCTATTATCAACATTTTTTCGTCAAAATCTTGGTGACATTCCTCATTAAAAATTTTTTTTAATAATAATAATAAAACATAAGGTATGAAATCTCACGATAAAATAAATATTTAAGGAATGAACTTGATAATGTTTGACGTTCATGCAAGTATGAACAGCAAAACCGTTTTACACACTGTATGAACGGCATATTGCGGAGACATTCATACTAAAGTGTGTAAACATAAACAAATGATGTTAATAGTTATTTAATTGATTGACACATCTGTAATTTTGACGTTTAACGCGACACTGACAACTACAGTCGATCATCGTTTGATGTTTAAAAATAGAATATCGGGTAAATTGATGATTCCTTTGTTGACATAATTAATAAAGTAGTTCCGGTTATAGTCCGAAAACTGAGGTTCAAGCATCTATGAACGTTATTTAAAGTCACATGATGTCATTTGGAACAATCAAGTATTTATAACAAACGTGTATTTACAAAACGGAATTATTTTACTTTGTTTAAGGATTTGGTTTATTAGTAAAATATATATTGTTATTGGAAGCTCTATATTATAAGTTTAAAACTCACTTCGACATACAGTTGACATGTCATACCACACGCTGTTGGAGAGCGAGCACTGCGACATGTAGTTTCCTCCTTGGTAAAAGAAAAACCCATTCTTGTCACAATGTTCAGTAGTAACAGCTTCGAAACCAGTGGAGTCGTAAACAAAGCGTTTACCAACTTTCACCGTGGGTCGATCGCATCCAGCTTTAAAACATATCACATACAATGAAAAATAATATACTGGGATATCCAAACAACACGAGATACCAAGAGTAGTATTATATTTACAATTACTGTAATGTTAGTAAATGTCAAAGCGAAAGCAATAATGTGGCACAACAAAGACTTTAGGTTTATCAAATGTTTATGCAGGATATAAAGATATGGCCAAAACAAGTTACGCAAGTTTCGTTACTTTAAATGTTGGACTTGAAAAAGGAATCTTTACGCGAAATAAAAACTGGCGAAGAAAGTGTGTGTGTGTGTTGTGTGTGTTGTGTTGTGTTTATGTGTGTTGTGTTGTGTGTGTGTGTGTGTGTGTGTGTGTGTGTGTGTGTGTGTGTGTGTGTGTGTGGAACCCCCTAGTTCCATCGACTGCTACGGGCTAGACATGTAAGTGTTGTTATATGCATTAGTAAAAACCATTAAATTAATGGATACATGTTGAAGATCATACTCCTTCTACTTGTGATACTCACATCCAAGTTCTCGACCGAATATCTCAACATCACATATTTTAAGTGAAGTTGCATTGTAAAAGTTCTTCACTGTTACTTTGATTGCGTGCCCTTGGTAATTTTGACAGTTTGCCTTGAACACAGGGGGATTGCTCTTTATGTATGCACACAATAGTGAAAAACCTGCGCATTCAAGAATCACAGTGACGTTTACATCAAGTGTCTTAAATTCTGAAAATGGAAAACACATTTATTTGAATAACAATTAAGACAAAACAAAATTTAACCTTAAAAAAATTAAACAGATTTGTTTTGCTTCCTCGCGCGATGCGAATAGAGTTCATTTTAAAATAAACCCCATCCCCCACTCCCGATCTGCATATATATTTATAAACACATTTTCTATATATTCTATTTTCATTGATATATAATTATTTTATTGATGTCCATCAGTGAAGGAAAGATATATTATATATTAGGTAAACAGCTTCCTAGCAGTTTGTAAGTGTTGTCATGTCTGTGGAAAAGTGCATATGTTATCTGCCACCACGAAATGAGTCTTGAATTTTGGTTGTTTTTAGCTATTAAAATTGTTAAAACTTTCATTTTCTGTTCTTCATTTTGATACTGGAATCAAGTTTCTACTGCAATTAGTCTTCAAGTTATGAATGTTTGAAGTTGAAACGTATGCTCTCGGCCATTTTGAGAAGATTTACTTTAAAAATTGTCTTGTGTTTATAACAAACTCTTAAAAATATATTTAATGATATTTTAGAGCAAAATAAGTTAACTGAAACCAAGGGCGAAAATCCGTTCCTGAAAGTGGGGGTGGGGGGGTGGGGGAAGGAACAAACCCTTGTCCAAAAAGTGGGGGACCATCCCGCTGCTCTACCCTTCCCCCTCCATTATAGACCACTTGTGTACTTCGGTATATTTGCGCTAAGACGACATGGTTTAAAGTGTTACATTGATA
>JAULBS010001954.1:0-11556 GCA_032355785.1 Symmetromphalus regularis | reverse complement strand
CTCCGCAAGGCTCAGTGGGTAGGTGTATACCACTTACACCGACCAGTGTTCCACAACTGGTTTAACAAAGGCTGTGGGATAGTGCATATAAAAGATCCCTTGCTGTTTATAGAAAAAAAACAGCGGGTTTAGAGTCTCCTACTAACACTAACCTCTGCCCCGGGCCCGGTGCCCTAGTCTTAGGTCATTGGACCCGGGGGAGACGGGTCCGAACCAAATTGGATGTGGACCCGTATAAAAAATACTTCACCGCGACAGGTGGCATTACTAATCACCAGGTGGCACAACCAGTTGCACCACCAATCATGCGACTAATTGACCAGCGATCATCCATAACTGGTGGTTCGACAATGTGCGACTGTTGATATGACTATGTAAGACCTGCACTATCATAGTTCAAGGGTCATTATTTGCTATTTTTACTTGTTAATTATAAACAATTGCAAATTAAAGGTGCACTATCATAGTTACAAGTGTCATACTTTGCTATTTTTACATACATTAATGATAAACAATTGTAAATTAAAGGTGCACTTTCATAGTTACAAGTGTAATAGTTTGCTTTTTTTAAATATTATATTAGTGATAAAGCACTGCAAATTAAAGGTGTACTTTCATAGTTACAAGTGTCATACTTTGCTATTTTTACATACATTAATGATAAACAATTGCAAATTAAAGGTGCACTATCATAGTTACAAGTGCCATAGTTTGTTGTTTTTACATATATTAGTGATAAACAATTGCAAATTAAAGGTGCACTATCATTATTACAAGTGTCATACTTTGCTATTTTTACATATGTTAATGATAGACAATTATACATTAAAGGTGCACTATCATAGTTACAAGTGTCATAGTTTGCTGTTTTTACATATGTTAATGATAGACAATTATACATTAAAGGTGCACTATCATAGTTACAAGTGGCATAGTTTGCTTTTTAAAAATATTATATTAATGATAAAAAACTGCAAATTAAAGGTGCACTATCATTATTACAAGTGTCATAGTTTGCTATTTTTACATTATTATGTTAATGATAGACAATTGTAAATTAAAGGTGCACTATCATAGTTACAAGTGTTGTAGTTTGCTATTTTTACATTATTATGTTAATGATAGACAACTGTAAATAGAAGGTGCACTATCATAGTTCAAGGGTCATAATTTGCTATTTTTACATTTGTTAATTATAAACAATTGTAAATTAAAGGTGCACTATCATAGTTACAAGTGCTATTTTTTTACATATATTAGTGATAAACAAATGTAAATTAATCGATCCCTACAAATATAATAGCCTAATTAACTGAACAATATCAACAATATAATACGTCATACTCAATTCATAATGGTGTGCTGTATGAAAGGTCGTCTCTCGGATGAATACGGTAAAGTTTGTTTTATTTAATAACGCCTCTGGAGCACATTGATCAGTTATTGAACGTCAATCATATGGTCATTATGAAATATGTATTTAGAGGAAACCAGCTGCCGCCACATAGGCTACACTTTTTCGATAAGCAGCAAGGGGTCTTTTATATGCATCGTCCCACAGACAGGACACACATACCACGGCCTTTCAAAAACCAGTTGTGGACCACTGGTTGGAACGGAAAATAGCCCAAACTGCAAATGGGTCCACGTTGTCAAACAGCGAGACTGCCTCTTTAAATATTTTCTTGAGATTAAATCCATGGGCGTAAATCCCGGGGCGTGGGAGGACGGGGAAGCCTATATAATTATTCCCCCAACATTTTGTTTAGAAAAATTGAAAAAAAATGCCTAATAATAATCTTTTCCAGTATTTCTCTTTATGATACCAATGTAACACTTAGCCATGTCGTCTTAGCGCAAATATACTGAAGTACACAGGCATATATTATAGTTTCAAGGTTTTAGCCTGAAAAGGCATTTCAAAAGCCAAGGATTAACAAAAGACAAATTAAGTCAAGGGGGGGGGGGTTGACTGACCCGGCTCTACTTCTAGGAAGTCCCCAGGCTCCGTTCCCCCACTTTCAGGAAGCCATTGTATCCAAACATTGGAGCTTTAATAAAAAAAACTACTTAGTGGCACCGACATCACCAGAATCGAATTTTAGATTTATCCGACGTTGTGACAATAGTCATGTGATGTTCTTTCGTCTTTCTTTCTAGAGAGTGACTTGCTACGTTTCGTCTCTGCTGAACTGAATGTCGAATTACTCAGACAAGCTTATTTACAGAAAATAGAAGGTAGAATTAATTTGAAATATATAGCTTTGATTTGTCCATAGAAATACGTCATTCAACTACTTGCATAACCACCGCATCTCGCTTATTATCAATATTTAAAAAACAAATATATCTGGAAAAAATAACGTGTTTTTTCCGTTGAAGATGTGACGTATATATTTCGAGTCATATTTCCCCGTTCGCCGTTATTTTAAAACTTCTGAATATTAATGTAGCTGCAAAAACATTTCGTATCAATTTATTTCGCTCCACGAGGAGTTCCGATCTTGAAATTTGAAATGTTTAAATGTGAAAAAAATCGATAGACTCGACATGTAATTCCCTACATCATGATTCAGTTAAAATGTCTCGCGTGATTTGAAAACGAGATCTAGTAGAACAAATGCATGTAAGTTTCATTCGTAATCAATATTAGGACCACAAAACCTTTAAATTCCGTGGGACTATGTCTTTAATGGTCATTAAAAGAAACCCGTTGCCGCCTAAGTTTTCTCTTTCTGATTAGCATCAAACTATATTTTATATCGCCTCCCCAAAGACAGGATAGCATATACCATGGTCTTTGATAAACCAGCTGTGGACCACTGGTCGTGCAAGTCACACGCACCCATTGTAAACGTAAACTAAAATTTGTTTTATTTAACGACACTTCTAGACGCTATTGGACGTAAATCATATGGTCATTCTGACATATGTATTTAGAGGAATCCCGCTGCCGTCACATAGGCTACTCGATAAACAGCAAGGGGTATTTTATATGGACACATACCACGGCCTTTGATGAACCAGTTGTGGACCACTGGCTGGAATGGAAAATAGCCCAAACTCCAAATGAGTCCACTGAGAAGGATCGATCCAATAACCGACAGCTTCACAGGCAGACATGCTACCGTCTGAGTTAAATCCCACTCCAGAATGATTTTTCATTCCTCACTTTATCAACATCTGGTAACCTAGTAACCCGAATGAATGTTCTTAACTTATTTCAAACACTAAAATGATTTATCCTGGTTTCTTTAGAACTAACCATCAGCATTGAGCTGTCCCGCTTGCAGAGCTGTTTCATCGACAATGAGATGAGTACCGTCACTAAGCTGCAGCATCCCGGTCTTCAAGCGGTTCGCACTGTAGTCTTTGAATGGTGACAGTTTTGTGTGGTTCATAACGTCAATTGTTATAGGAAACAGATGAGACTGGGAAGCAAAAACATTATGTATCAGAGACAACAAACAAACCAACACTGACGAAAAACAAATCCATTATAAAAATTAGTTTCTTTCAAAACCTTAATAATAAGCTGTGGATGGAATCAAAATGATTCCACAACACCATCATTAACACGCTGAAGGTGAGGACAATCCACCAAAATATGACGCACTGTCAAAATTAAACAGTATACAGTTAACAGAAAACTCATAATCATCCATCATTGATACATTATTAAAGAAAGTATAAATTCAAGTAGTTACCTTGGTAATGAGTCCAGAGACAAGCCGATGCAGCAGACGGGAATAATGGCAGGAATTAGGACAGCCGCTAAGATTCATACACATCTTCCCCAGAGGCATGACGTCTGCTCTGGCATAACTGTAATCAAACAATCACCATGACTTGAAATATCTAGAGGTACAGAGGCCAATTCTTTAAACTGTCTTTCTATATGAGTCAAGTTAGAAGCCATGTATGATTAACACTAAATAATCTTTGTAGACGACAACTTTAAAATGTGGTTGCCTTTGGTAACCAAGTAACCGATTATTTCAAACATTGATCACCACAACAACCAGAGTAAGCTTTAAACCAATTGGAGTTATTGCTGCCAATTGGGTCCCGTGCTCAAACGAGCTTTGTGCTAGTGTAATCTACTCTAGTCTTGTCAAGTAAAACTGCCTTCTAACAAAGTCAAAGCTACTCCTAATTGGGGCCCCGTAGCTCCTAAGGCCACCCCTGAAAACACAGTTAAATAATAACCCAACATTTTTTAAATTATAGAAATAAATATTAAATACTCAGGTGGAGCGGGATGTAGCTCAAATGGTAGTGTCCGCCTGTGAACAGGTCGGTCGTCGGATCGATCCTTCTCAGTGGACCCATCTGCAGTTTGGACTATTTTCTGTTCCAACTAGTGGTCCACAACTGGTTCATCAAAGGCCGTGGTATGTGCAGTCCTGTCTGTGGGACGGTGCTTATAAAAGACCCCTTACCGGAAAGAATAGCCTATGTGGCGACAGTGGGTTTCCTCTTAATACATATGTCAGAATGACCATATGATTGAAGTCCAATAGCCGACGATAAGATAAAAATCAATGTGCTCTAGAGGCGTCGTTAAATAAAACAAATTTTTTTTAAATACTCATGTCTTGTAAATGGTAGGGTTTGTCATGAAAGACGAGTCCAACACTAAATGTTTGAGTTCATCAGTCAAGAACATTGCAATCTTTTGAAAATGGATAACTTGAATAACAAATATAAATTATAACACTGGTCTACATCCCCTCACCGAGCGTATAATTTGTACAAATGTGAGAATGTTGATAACTGAGAATGACTGTATTTCATACTAGTTGGTAGTAACAACTTACACATTAGAAATAAGGTGACACAGAAAGTACTCTGCAGCAAGCGAGTCTCCGAGAAGGGCGTGCTGTAGAATGGACAGAAGTTCAGCCCTCAGTGACGATATTTCAGACTGGATTGTCTGAAGAGCTGTAAATATTCAAACACCAGATAGTTGAGACATATACACTATTAACCTTCTGGACACTGCAGGCGACTTTTCTCGACCTCATGCTATCCCTTGAATACTGAAGGCGACATTTCTTGAAAATCGAACTGGCCCTTTAAAATTAGTATTTCCTGTTGCTTAAATGCAATATGGGAGGAAATGACACAATACCTATCAACACAGGATGTTCCCAATTGCAAATGGCGGATTTCTGAAGGTTTGAACTCCTTTATCGATCGAAATTTTCGGTGTAAATTCGGGTAATTTTTTTATGAAGTTTTTCGTAACGTGACGAGCAATGGTGGCGCTACGCAGAGATTTTGAAGAGCTAATTGGGAATAAATATTATTTTCAGGTTTACCAAACGTGAGGATTTTGATTCTGAATATTGGGAGCGAACAGCGAAAGAATTTATAAATAAACATTGTGAATAACACTGAGTGTGAGGGCGAGAATATGGTGTTGAATGTGAGAGATCCGACCATAAATACAAATTATCAAATGTAAATAACGGGTTTTTCGTTCATTCGTTTTTACGCTTTTCTAGACCGCAAACCATGCACCTACAAAAAATACCCTTCAAAACACAAAAATAATATTAATTTGTTAATACCTTTATATTATTTTGTTTTGTTAAGTTTTAAAGACAAAATATTTGATCAAAATGAGATGCCTCTCAAACTGATTTTTCTCAAAATGAGATGCCTCTCAAACTGATTTTTCTCAAAATGAGATGCCTCTCAAACTGATTTTTCTCAAAATTAATCCCATTTTTGGGGGGAAGTAACTCTTAAAAGAATTCAGTAGTCTAAAGGTCAAACTAGTATATAACAACAACACAAGGTATCTACTAAAATAGTGATTCTCAAAGAAGACAGCAGGCTGGTATCAGAACCAAGTAACATTTTTATACCAAGAAAGAGGCGTGTCTTCGTAAGTGTGGGAGGGGATGGGTACTAGGAATATGGCCTGGGAGTCAAGGGTGCAACAGCCAAAAACTATTATGCTAAAAATTGCTATTATAAACAGGTGGGTTTTATACACAGGTTATACACAACTGAACAATGAATGAAGTATTGACAATCTTTTCCACTTGAAAATTATTTTCAATTTTTTAGACTCTAAGAAAACTTAAGATAATTACTGTATGTCAACTTTTGAAATTTGGTTCTAAACTACTGCATACTTACAGATTTTTTTTTTAATCCGCTAGCCGTCGGAAAAGCCCAACTTAAAAATTCACTAGCCCTACCTCCTAAAAATAAAACTCAAACTTGACGATCTAATCGACTTGCTACATTTTGCAGGATTAAAAAAAAACATTCATTACAAAAAAGGTATGTCCCTGCACACTAATTCACTGTAAGATTAGTATCACCATTTTCAAAAATAAAAGAACACTATAGATCTATCAGATAGTGACCTACAAGTTTATTTACAAAAAATGCCACGTGCAATCCGATTGTCTGACTTCGCAGATGACTGACTCAGTCGGAGTAAGTTTAAAAACTGAAAACCTAAAGTAAAACAATTATTACCTTCGATGTAATAGGTGACAATGGATACATCAATTACTTATAATAATTGTATTTTTAACGATAAAAGAACAGAAAAGTATGATCTGATTTGACCGGAAGCCATTTGGCACTCTTCAGGATATTATGACATCTTGCCGGAAACAGAAATCTTGGACTGCATCTTTTTGGCAGATTATGCTTGGAAGTTATTTGACATTTTTCAGGCTAATAATAGTTGGACTTTATCACAAAAAGCATATTGAGCACTTTCCAAAACTGAACATAGTGTATGGTATTGCAAATGAATTACGAATGCAGTGGGAAAACGTATCTTGTTAATATTAATAGCACTTTCTTTTTTTTACCTTCATTTTTTTCGTTAGATGGTTTTTTTAAAAATTGATTATTTGGTAGCCCGACAGCAAAAACCACTAGCCACGGGCGTCGGACTACCATATTCTAGAAACCCTGATACTCCCATCATTTCCATAAATATGGATGTTTGTTAAATTGTGAAATTATGGTCACTCATGAAAATGTCTGGATTTTAGTCGAACTGGTATGAAATTACCGATTTTCATATACCTATATTTAGTACATATATTTTGAAACATCACGAGCAATCTTTCAGTACCTTGAACACATTCTGGGTCGGTGATGACTGGTGGCAGATTGGGGTTGTTGTGGACAAGTTTTGTAGATAAGAAAGCGTGAAGTCTGGGGACCAGTGATGGTGGAGGGGCATGAGCATGTCGTTCTGCTTCAGTTTCAAACTCTAGATGAATATCGTTGCTCTCACTGAAATAACAAATATTGTAAGATAGTACGTATTATTACTCTGGCAACTATCATACTTCTTTTTCCCTCCCTCTCGCTCTGTTTTATGTATACATTAAAAAAAAAACTGGTTTCTTAGGTACATAAACATCAGGGTTCAATCTAGCATCTGGAAAATGGGAGTCATTATGACTCACATGGTTTTATTTTGGGAGTCAAGCATTCAAAAATGGGAGTCATCTATGACATATTATTTCAATCACATAACTGAATAACTTGTTTATATTACATGCATATATTACATCCATTATCCACTATTCTATCTTTATAATACTTATACATGTATATTCATTGTTTTTCCTTCTCATAAATAATCAGTTTTTGTGTATTAAAAATAATAAAGTGAACCAACGGAAATATTTTACGTCTACAATGACACACACATATTCTATTTAGGAGTATTTTAGCGAAGTATTGCGTCAAATATGCAGGATTCCTGCGTCGTGTGAATCCGTGCACATATTCAAATAGCTAACTGATAACTTTTAAATACTGATAAACAATTTACTACGAATAGTCTGATTTTATATATTTACACTCTGGGTTGGAACTGGTATCAAGATTTAAAATCCTATGTCTTGAAGTAGATTTGATCCCAGTATCCACTGGCTATGAATCCAGCATAACCACAACGCTACCGGGGCCAGTACAATTACCTGTTATTTTCACTGAACTGGGCCATAGCTGGATCAACAGAGAGGACACCAATGAATTCCACAGCGTCATTCACCTTGAAGCCGTCAATGTCATCATAAATCTGAAGAAGAAAACCAGATTCCTGAATGTTAAAAGGAACTGGTGTTCCTAAAAATTTTGAATGAAAAATAAAAAAAATGTATTTACCTCTAATATTGCCTAAGTCAAGAATACCAAAAAAAAATAAAAAATAAAAAAGCTGTATATTCCTGAAGGAAAAAAGGAGCTGGTGATCCTAAAAATCATGAAAGAGAAACAAAAATAACAATTTTTTTCCCCCCTCTATTATTGCTTAACTCAAAAAAATAAATACAAATTCCAATGCCATTCCATATTGTATACAACCATTCTATATGATATACAAAAACCAGACCCATATCATAAAACAAATGTAGTTCGAAGTTATAGTAAACAAACCTTTACAAGACAGGCAGGACCAACTTCTCCAGGCAGTGGGAAGTTTAAGTCAAGATATGATGCACCTGGAGAACCTGCAAGCGTAACACCATTCACAGTAATTAATAGAAAAGCTCAATATAAATTATGGATAGTCATTCAAACTATATATCATTTCCAGCAATAACACATTTTGTATTTAAACCCTGCAACTAAGAAAATTTCCATAGCAAAATAAATGCTGTGGAGAAATAGTGTCCACAGCATTTTTTTGCATGGTAATTTTATACTTTATTTTTAATAATAAAAAATAAATAAACCATTAAAAATAATATAATAATAAAATTTAGTCTGTGGGCAAAAAGGTGCCACGTAGAATGAAAAACTCTCGTGAAATCTCCATGACATTGTCGATTGCTATGGGCAATTTCAAGGGTTGGTATTTATTACACTACCATTGTAATTCAAACAAATTGATGACGGCACTTAACTGTCATTGCTAAATAAAAAAAATGTATGGCATTGTGACGGCAATATCAATAATTATACTGCATAATATGTTTATAATTCTGAATTAAAAAAATTATAAGGCCTGATGCATTTGGCAGTCCACATTAGCAGAATGGATAATAATTTAATAAAAAAAGGATGATCAAAATTGCATTATCATGGCATAAAAATTGGAGAATCCAAATGGATTCTCGTAGAATTTAACAAAAGAATAAGGGTCGATATATTAAGTAGTCCACTATAATAAAAAAAAAAAAGAATAAGTATAGCAGTGATACTGAATAGGAGAAAAGTGAGTATTTTCTTTTTAACTGTATATTTATCCTGACCTCTGACCTACTTGCACTCCCCTCAGAAAGTGGACTGATCCAAACATACCAACAGCTGAAACATCTTCCATATTACCCATAATCACCATTACATTAGAATTACCTGTATTTGGTGATCCCCGCCTCTTATCTCTATTGTTATCTACTGGGATCATTTCTGCATCAGAAGAAGAACCATTACATCCAACATTGTTTGTTTTCTGCATCTCTTCATCAACCATTTCTTCTTCATCTCGGGACCGCTTCTGGCGAACTGACTGTGAAGATGTTGATGCTGTATCCAATATATTCTGATGTGCATAACCATAAAATAGGTTAAGGATAATTTTTTTTTAGACAATTACAATAAATATTATAGGTTTCTTGTTAAATCTTATAATAAAACAGTAGTTATTAAATCTTCTAAAGTTAACTGGATTTTTTAAAAATAAATTTTGATTTTAATCAATTATTATGTACAATATGCCTAGTAAAAGTAAATATGTATTATATATAGTTTACATATAAAAAAATGTCTTAAATCATTAAATATGTCACACTGTTGTGAATAATTCTCGCACAAAATAATGTTTGATTGCTGAAACAACAGGACTCTGCTGTCATGTTTGCAGATTTGTCTTTTACTGATTGTAATGAAAGGATATTTCTTTGACCCAGTCTGATTCACCAGGAATTGGAACACAGTACAATGTCTGACGGTCCATCGTTACATTAGCTGGTGAATTCACATTTATTTCCTGATGAGACTGAAAAGAAAATATCAAATAAGTGCTGTCCACTAAATATACTATCAAAAAATGTTTGCAGCATTTCAACAAAAACTTTCTCAAGTCAGCTAACCTTGAATGTTTGTGTGTTTAAACTTTCTATAAGTAGATGTGTTCCCCGGACAGTGCAACTCCTGAAATTAAGAAAATGTCCAAGGCAAAATAAATGCTGTAGAGAAATAGTACCAATGGTGTTTTACACGCAATTGTAGCATAAAGTGTACTTTGTTTTTAATAATAAGAAAATATACAGATTGAAATTTTTTTTTTTTTCTGCGGCAAATAAAGTGTCAGAGAGAATGAAAAACTCTGCGACAATCTCCTCAGCACTGCCGATTATCTCAGACAATTTCAGGGATTGACAGCGGTAATTTTTCAAGGTAAGTCTTCTGGAGTTTAGAAGCCATGTTAGGCAACACTCTCAGGACAGAGACATAAACTGTTGGAAATGACAATCAGTACAGGACTGCATAAAACCTCACAACATTTTGATGAATTAAACATTTTGTGACATTCAGTTGAAAAACCCGTTTGCGGCAACACTGTACTGCTATAGGGTTATTTCATGGTATTTGTTTTGTATCAGACTGGACATTTACAGGCTTTTTTCCATCATAGAAATTAATTATCAAAAAGTTTGAACTGGTCAGAGGCAAGTACTATAGAACCACTTTATAGGGTAAAAAATTGAAATCTTTGGATTTACTTTTCCCTTTTCAAAATGGCTAGAAAGTTCGTGTCAGACAGGACAAAAAGTGAAGTGGGTTTTTTGGCATGTTGGGAAAGTGAAGTGTTCATTCCACCCACATGGTATTCATAAAATTAAGCCAAGTAATTTTGTTTCCATACATCATAGGTAGGTTTCAAAAGAAATTTTGGTTTCTTAACTCAAGTATAGCCGAGTGGGGGGTCAAAAGTTCCCACTTGGCCAGCGTGTCAGACAGGACACATTATTAGTATAAAATGAATTTTATTACATATATATGTATTCTAAATTGTACATTTTCAAGTGGTAGAATTAAGAAAACATTATCAGGAATTAAATACAACAGGAGAAAACTAAGAAAAACATGTGTCCTGTCCGACACACTGATTTCCATGGTTTCATATGAAAAAACTATTTTGCATAATCAAGAGTAAAATTTTTGACCCAAATTTTGGTTTTCAAGTTAATTGACATATATGTATTTATACATGCATGTATGTAACACATCCAAGTGGTATTTTTCTTAAGATTCAAACCTTTACTTTTTTTTATATCACTTCACAAATACAATGAAATGCCCCCACAGCAAAAATATAAATATGCAGTATGTTTGTTTTCTTGAAATTGCCATCACAGTGTCATAGTAAAAGGATTTAGCGACAGCATAAAAGTGTTGTTGAAACACTGTTTGAATTTCAAGAGTTGTACTTCAGATTATCATAATTTCAGGCCATAGGATTTCAGGAGCGGGATCTAGCTCAAACGGTAGCATGTCTGCCTGTGAACCGGTCGGTTGTCGGATCGATCCTTCTCAGTGGACCCATATGCAGTTTGG
>JAULBS010001943.1:0-11557 GCA_032355785.1 Symmetromphalus regularis | reverse complement strand
TATATATATATATATATATATATATATATATAATTTTAACTGACTAAACGAATGAGATGGCGAACTTTAAATAAAGGTTATTAAAGCTGGTTTAGAGATCTTTAAATTTTATATTAATTATCATAAAAGTAGATCAGTTTTGAAGATTAACGTTTCATTAAAGATATATATATATGGTTATACGTAATTAGCAAATGGATGCAAGAACAGTCTGTAAACATGTTCATTTCCCCATTTTATTTTCGCTTCGCATATTATTTTAATAAGAAAATTGATTCAGGCGCGTGCTGTGACCACAGATTACTTTGTTATTAACTATTAACATGCTAACAGATATAACCATTTGTATTAATAATGTAAATGCAATTATTTTAGTGATGTTTATATGTATAAGTGTAATTGTTGATAGCTATCCGCTGTCGTATTAGATTTAATAGTTGCAATAGTAAATACAGTTAGTTTTATTTGTAGAAGTGTTTGTCTAGGTGCTAATGATTTAATAGCAATAGTTCCAGGATCTCTAACCGTGGTAGCAATTGTAATAATGGTGTTTGACGAATAAATACTAACCCTAATCCTATCCTTATCCCTGTTATACGTTAAGATTGGTTTACACTTGCTGTCGATATCGTTCGACAAATAGTTTTACATCTTGGAAGCTAAATTTATGAAGTATGAATGAACCGTTACTCAACGAATTTATCAGTGGAATAGATTTTTAAGAAAACAGAATTACATCTGTTTTCTAACATTAGTAACTAAAACTGATTAGTATACACAGAACAACAAAAACATGTTCTAATTCGTCTTTGTTCACAAAGTTGCTTTCTAACATTAGTAACTAAAACTGATTAGTATACTCTGAACAACAAGAACATGTTCTAATTAATCTTTGTTCACAAAGTTGCTTTCTAACACTAGTAATTAAAACTGATTAGTATACTCTGAACAAAAAAAAGACATATTCTGTTCTAATTCGTCTTTGTTCACAAAGTTGCTTTCTAACACTAGTAACAAAAACTTATTAGTATACTCCGAACAAAAAAAACATGTTATGTTCTAATTCGTCTTTGTTCACAAGGCAGAGTCCATAGGATTATAACAAAAACATTTCTATTAAAAATCAGTAGATGTAGAGTGATCGCATTTTTTATCTTCAGTTTCATCGTTTTGTCTTATCTGACTGTGTTCCAAACTGCTATTTCTAGACACAGTTGATGAACTTGTTCTTGCGATTTCTGTAGTTGACGTTTCACTTTTTGACCCTGTTGAAGATCTATTCATCCTGTTGCACATCTCCTTGAACAGATTAAAAATCCTTTTGTTGCATGCAAAAGCCAAGAAAATGTAGACTCCTTGTAATCCACACATAATCACGAATACATACCACAATTCCTGGATTCCAGTAAGAGCTGCTAAGAAAGCAAATGACCAGTTTAAACCGGTCAGAGTTGACAGTTTAACATACATGTAGACGTTCTCCTTCTTTCCGGTGAGGTTGTGATGCTCGGTAGACATCTTCCTCAGAGATACCACTGTCAGTATGAACAGGACGAAGTTAAAGAGGACGACAATCGCCACTGGAATGAGAACTCCGAATATTATACTGTAGAAGTTTGAAACATAACATAGATATCTTCCATAGCCGATATCAGATGATCCGTGGTTAGCATAATTAGTTCCAATAACAGCAGAGATGATGGCAACAGGAACGAGAAGGCTGATCATAAAGTACATGGCAAATAGCTTTCTTTCACCAGATGTCGATCTTTTAGACAATGTGAGGTTCTTAAATACTCGATACATGTGGAAGGAACAAATTCCCATCCAGGTGAAAGAACTCAATAAGAATAGATGTATGAGAACGGCAATGATTTTGCAAACAGTTCCATTTTCAATTCGAGATATGCCAAACAAGTTAAGTCCAACTGCGAAGAATAATGTTAAAATCAGACCCATAGTAGTTTTACCAGGAAGGGTTCGCAAGGATGGAAACAAGAAGAACACAGTCAACGTCATAAACAGACAGAGGAGCGATAACGATTGGCATGTTGTGGATACAATGATGTATTCTTTTGAAAATATAGCTTCAGGAGACAAAGATCCACATGTTTGTGAACCCATCACAATGTCCTGACATATACTAATAGTACCGTCTGCTGCAGAAAGAAATTCATCTGAACTGAGAATTGTATTTGTAACCAGCAGCACCAGTGTTTGGTCCTTCCTTGAGTAGTCTCTTGTTTCTTCGAGTTCCAACTGTACCAGTGGACACATTAGTGTTTCTGTAACTGTTGTGTAGCCAATAGGTTCACCAATATCGAAGAAACCCCGCTTTTGTGGGCTTCGTTTGGCGAACGTCCATGAATAATAGTCCTGTTCAACACTAATAAAATGCATGTTATTGAAAATGATGTCACTATTACTAAGAGTTAGACTGCCTGCAGACGACATGTTTACAAAGGATGCTTCATAAGGTATGCTCCAATAAGAATGGCGTATATCTGTTAGGAGGTTCTCGAAAAAGTCAAGATTAACTTGAGAAATGAGGACGAATTTTACTAGAAAGAGTACTTTTATTATTTGTGTCCCATTAATCTTCATCACTGACCGCAGACAAACTTTGTAGATCTGTATACTGAAGTCTCTTGTTTTTACTTTGAATGCCGTTTCTATGTTTAAAGTAAGTAAGGACATCCATATCTTTGCGTCTGAACCCATAGACAGGTGGTGGGTTGGAGTCAGGGTGACCTCAAAGGAGTAGGGAGAACCTTTGGCTTGAGTGTATCTCGACACGCATTTCTTTCCTGTCAGTTTACGGCCAAATGAGCACATCATTGGCCGACATATTTTCTGCAGCGTAAACATATATATATATTATTTCAAAAATAGTTTTATAATTATATAAAAACAAAGAAGAAGAAATTACAATAAAATGTTACATTAGTGTCTTTCTAAACTAAAAGAAAGTCTTGACTCAAAATGTATTGATGAGCCATGAGTAGCACTAGTTCTACAGAATCCAGTCAGTTTTTACAAACATGTTTTGACAGTGATCAGTGAGTGCATGCTAAAGCATTGTCAAAATATTTCTTGCTTTCTGTCTTGTAAGGAGATAACGATTTCAAATACTGATAAATTATATTGCAGTACCCGGAAAGCGAAACCTGACCTGTTAAAGTATAGGCCTACCTTCAAAAGATATTTGGGGTCGGTGGCGTCCAATCGACGAAAAGGAGGACAAAACTGGGTATCAGAAACATGACTTTGCGGATGAAAAAAGAAAGAAATTTCAACCTTTATTACATGCATATATATTGATAGGATGGCGATTCGCCTGATATATGCAAGGTCAAAAGTTGGTGAATTTTGAAAACAGAAAAAAAAACCCACTAATAATCATTTGTAAAATACATATTATTTTTACCATAAAGCTAAAAGGCTATTCATTAATAACGCAAAACAGAAGCAAGATACAAACCTTAAATCTGTCATACACTTCATCATCCTTACACTGACAGCTCTTCTGAGTTATTGTGATAATTTTATTCGATGCATCTGGATCCATCAGAACTGAGAAAGGATATGGTATGTTAAACATACACATTCGCCTTGGCTTTTCAACATACTTCGAGTTACAGTAGAAACAGAACAAGTTCTTGAACCCTCTAGATTCCACCAACACTGGGTTGTAATATGTCCCACAGGCTTTCTGTATCATATCATCCTGTTTTGGCCACAGCCCTGTCTCATTACAGCTACTGATCAGATTTGATGACTCAACATAGCATTGTCTTACCTGTGTAGAGTTTGGCGCACTGTAGGAAAGTGAACATCCTGGTACCTGAAGAAAATAATTCAAAATCTGATGAGGTGTAATCTCAGAAGGAACCGTCACTGGTAGTCTGCAATTGAATCTGAGATTCCAAGGTTTGTATGCCGTTTCCCCATTGCATTGAGCACAGAATTCATTCCTATAGATTTCCCCTGAAGTTGACGTAACTGGTCTGCTCATATAGAGATCTGTCGAGTTAGGGGTGTGGCAGAGAGTCACTAAAAGTGAATCTACAAATGATGAGCACTTTGCAATGGAAAAGAAATACTTGCCCGGACGGTTAAATGTTTCACTTTGGCAGTAATACTGTAACTCTGAAGCTGTCGTGTTCGGTGCTAACAGCGATGGGGAGATGTCAGGACAGCAGTCGCCATACCGTACGCAGTCGTTGTCACACTGACACTTGAAACAAGCTTTACAATTTTTTCCAAATGTTTTTGTTCTGTTGTAATTACATAATCTATTAAACTCGCAGTTTTTTCCATGCTCAGACAGGACATAGTCAACAAAGGAGTTGTGTTGTATGGAACTTGCAATAGGCAGTGTCGGCATATAGAACAAAGTCAGGATACAAACAATGGTAGTTTTGCACATAGTCATTTTTTTCCCGACTAAAGCTCAAATATTCTCAAACACTAATCACTATCGAAAAAATATAGTTTAATTGTTAGAAGTTCAGTTAATGATTAATTTATCTCAGGCTATGTATACATGAATTCTATACGAATGTCATAACTATAATAGTGATCAAAACTGCAACAGTCCAAGGGATGTTTGGGAAATATAAAGGTATCCTGTCAGAATAATACCGGGTATTAACGAAATGTACACGTATCCTGCTTCGCCAGTTGCTTCCGTCACATGTAAACTGTCTGCTGGTCAAGTCCGTTGTTTTCACCACTAGTATAAACACAGTATTAGATGTTAAAATAAGGTACTGCATCAGTTATCATTCAGGAGCGTGCTGAGCCATCTCGTGTAATGTCCTTTGAATGTCTACCACTAAAGTGTAAATTTAACTAATACAAATTATATGTGGGATAAGTTGATACAGATTAAGTGGAATCATGTTATTGTAATTTACTAATCACATTCGTCAATTAGATAATTGTTGTCAATTGAAGTACCAATAACGAAATCGTTTCACTGAAAATCCTTTCAATAATTAATATTTATAGTTTTATTTACATCTTCAAACAATGTTAATGTTAGGCTTCCCTTTAGAAAGTCACAAGTATTATGTCCATTAATGAAATGTTGAGAGTAGTTTGTTCAACGTTATTTCCTCAATTACTACTTAAATGGTCAGTCCATTAACAACGCATACAATTAAGAAAATGTCCACGGCAAAATAAATGTTGTGTAGAAATAGTCCACGGCAATTTTAGCGTTCACGCCTTTCCTACTCTGAGTTAGCTAAGGAAAAAATACATCTTGAAAAAATAAAATCTCCACGGCATTGCTGATTTCCGCGGACAATTTCAGGGGTTGCATTAATTAAAATGTTGAGAGTAGTTTCTGTAACGTTAATTCCTAAACAACTATTTTAATGGTTAATAATAGATTGATTTTATTACAGGAAAGCTAACTTAAAGGTTTGGATATCCCGTATGAGGATTGATCCCACCCACTTCTGAAAGTTCTGCGTTTTTCGTAGTCGTTGGGAGCACAGCATTGTAAGTTTCCCTTTACACGGGATCAAGATACTGAGTTATTTTTCATTACAGACAGTAGTCCATAACTGGTAAAACAAGGGATGTGGTATGTGCTATGTTGTATGGGAACTGTAAATATAAAAACCTTTTTTGCTAGCTGAAAAGTGTAGCTTATGTGGCATCAGCAAATACTAAAAGCACTTCAGCCAGTTGTATAAAAACATGAAAATAGTTTGAAGTTTAATGAGAATTAATATTTCACCTTTAGGAAAATGAAACATTCTTGTAATCTGAAACACAGGTATCATCATGTTTTATTATATGTTCAGTCTCATTATGCCTACTAAAACCTGATATGATAGTGAACTTTGTCATCTCCCAGAGGTCGTCGACATCTCCCCAGAGTTTCGTCTTGACGGGTGTTTATTCATTCTAGATATTTTGTCAGAATTCTTCAGATGTGGATAGATTTTTGCACTTACACACCACGTTTATATTAGCTGTATCTGTAAGACCTATCTTTTAAGGTACCGGTACTTATTTAGTCCAATGTCTAGTTCTAAGAAATGTTGAAAGTATCTTGTTCCATCAATGGCAATTCAGTTAAATAGCACTTTCAAAATCCCATACAAAAGATTAGTAGCTAATATAAAACGACAAATAACAAGAAATAATAATTTATTTTATTAAAATATTTGAGGGACAGAAAGATTGAGCAGTAGCAACAATATATTCTAAATGACTGATGATAAAATAAATATTATTGCAACTAATCATACATAATTTGGTTTCTAGCAACTACATGCAGTATATGTCATAATAAAATCAAAGTTCACAATTTAAATAAATTTATTCACCAGATATTTATAACAAAATAATTGATGATAATTTACTGATTACAAATGATATACAGCAGTACCATCTGTACAGATACTTATAATAATTATATACTGAACAGCAAAAGAAACACAAATTTAATTTGTAATGTTTGATTGAATAAAAGTTAACTATATTTTGATGTTGGCTGTTTGGCTTACTGGAGGCATGTGCTGAGAAGTGTAAAGCGTGCGTAGCATCAGTTTTACAGTTTAATGAATTTGTCGTCTAATTTGATTAAACGGGATTTGAACAAAAATTTGCGTTTCTTTTGCTGTTCAGTTTAGGTACGGAGTGGTGCAATGTAATGATTATGCATAAACACATCATGAAGAAAACTGACTTTCTCTAAGGTTAATTTAGGATTGTAAATGTTTCCTTTTATAGAATGCACATACTCCATAAAACATCATGGGTGAATGTGTGGATTATTAATGTTTTGCATAAAACAAACCACACAGTTGATAAAATGTGTTCAAATGTGCTCGGACCGACAAGTTGAAACGTGTTAATTTAAATGAATATTACATTAACAGGATTGATGAGATGTTTGTATAAATATGTTTTTCTCTTTAAACAGTTTGACAAAGAATGTTCATGTAAAGGGTATCACATTAAACAAATTGACAAAAACGTTACTTTCAAAAGGTATCACATTAAACAGATTGACAAAACATGTTACTTTCAAAGAGTATCGCATTAAAACAGATTTTCAAAACATCTTACTTTCAAAAGGTATCGCATTAAACAGATTGACAAAACATGTTACTTTCAATGGGTTTCAGTTTAAACAGGTTGACAAAACATGTTACTTTCAAAAGGTATCACATTAAACAGATTGACAAAACATGTTACTCAAGTGCATTGAAGTGCAGTTAAAGCTAAGCAAAATAAAATGATTGTTTAACGACACCCCAGCACATTGTTTTAAAGCTAAGTAAAACTTAAAATAAGTGGAATATAAAGACAACAAAACACGACACAAGAGTACTCAATAAGATCACTAGACAATGGGCAAATAATTCAAAACATAACATTGTAAAATACTGTTGATGTGTACCCTGCAAAGCTGTTACAGATGCATTGTGAATGTGATATACAACATACAGTTTCTTAGCTTCAGTATATACCAAAGTTACATTATGGCAATATATTTTTGATGTAATATGGTCAACTATTATATTCAGATAAAAAGAGCCAATTTCATGAGTAGATTTAAAAGTGCATGCAGTCTTTTGAACAGATATTACATCATGTAAAATTTATTCTGCATATATATCTATAGATATAAATCTATGAAATACAATATATTTGGTCCTTGGCAGACAATCCCGTAACGAATTATTAAGGGGAGATAACTACTGTTCCCCTGTAAACAATGTTTATTTTAATCATGGCAAATAGACTCTTTATGTGCAACATGTATTTGTCTTATGAAGGTTTATTGTTTTTTACTATTCAGGGGTGTTTTACTATTCAGGGGTGTTTTACTATTCAGGGGTGTTTTACTATTCAGGGGTGTTTTACCATTCACAAGATGCCAGATATTTAACAGCATATTTTATTTTATTTTTTTTAATTAATATTTGTTTTGTTTAATGAGACCACTAGAGCACGTTGGTTGATTTATTAATCATCAGCTATTGGATGTCAAACATTTGGTAATTTTTACACGTTATCAAGTCTGAGCCAGCTTCTAATGGGTTTTAAACCACTGTCATCAACTTGAGTCAAATGTTGCATTGGACCACAGAGGCTCATTAATTAAATATGGACTTAACTACTCTTTTGTTAACATATCCAGTTTTTCATGAGAACAAGTAAATATTAATACATGTATATAAATCATGGACATAGGAAGAAAAAGCAACACTATTTATTACATTTACCTTTGGTGAGATGTGTGGTTTATTAAAGAAACTGACATATGACCCAATAATTGTTACATAAACTGAGTTACTATCTGAATATTACTGAAATGTAATGTCTACCACATAATGGTTGTTCAGAATTATTTGTGACTCATGGTCTTCATGTGAACCTATTACAGTTTGTGGTTGATTGTACTTATGTTCATGCTTATATCCAATTAAAGTTCAAGCAAGTTGTCTTGAGCACACAACTTTAATTTCTGTGTTGTCTGTCCAGGACAGAAGTTAGTGTTAAGAGAAATGAAACCAGTTGTTGCCACACTAATGTAGCTACTCTTACCGATAAGCAGCAAGAGATCTTTTATTTGCACTATCCCACAGATTGGATAGCACTAACAATAAACCAGTTGTGGACCACTGATTAAAAACCATTATAGCCACAGATAACTCTTTCATTATAGCAGCAAAAGCTCTTCCAGACAGGACATCACACACCACAGCCTCTGATATTATACCAGTCGTGGTCTACTGACTAAACATGAAATTCCCCAAACAGGTCCGTTGAAGGTGATTGACCCAACGACCCATCAAACCTCAGGCAGACCCTGTATATCTTGAGGCTCTACACCCTGTTCCTTTACCTTATACAAACAGTCAGACATCCATCACCACCAAGTAGGCCTACTTTAAAATTATTATTTTCAGGATTTCAATCAATATTTTAACTATTAAATTTATACACAGGCCTTTAGCCTTCCTATACTCCTACATACGATATGGTTTAGTGTATACTCAATGAGTATCCATCAATAAAACCTATGACTATGACAGTAAGTTATAAATAATATTACTTAAATACATCAAATTTATAGTCGTGTTTTTTCTTCTTTCTTTTTTTTCTCGGAAATTACTGAAGTGAATGGTCCAAATTAACGGTAAGTATAAAACTCTTAACTACATGCTTAATCTATTAATCATCATCGTCACCACATCAGCTTCAAGTATTAGTCTTGCAGCAGCTAAAGGCTGCCATTTAAATAAAGCATATAAATCTACTGTGTCTATATATTCTCTTTTTTTATGTTTAGTAATTGGTACGATCGTATCAAAAGATGTCTTTACCACATCTTGGTAATTAATCAAACTGTAATACAGTATGTATTGCAATATATCGCTATACAGTTTTGGCAGCATCGTTGCACCCCTAACAATTTCTAATCAATCACGAACATACAGCAGTTAATTTTTTATAGGAAGTTTGATGTTCATCTCCTTGCAGACAATTTCAATATTTTTCAGCAATCTTGTCATGTCATCAGGGAAAATATGGCCAATGTTTCCAATCCGGAAACAATCAAGTTTTAACACCTTTCCAGGGTATATAACATCACCTGTAAATAAATATATAGTTAATTATTACTGGCTACTAACCAAGTTTTAACACCTTTCCAGGGTATATAACATCACCTGTAAATAAATATATAGTTAATTATTACTGGGTACTAACCAAGTTTTCCATTATATTATAATACATTTGTTAAAAAACATGAACTAGTGCTTTCTTATTATGTTAATCTGTACAAAGAAAACTTAAATACAATTCTAGTATCCACCAACAAGACAAAATCTGGGACTAAATCCATTATGATCAACAAAATATCCCACCTTTCTCATTAAGCCTGCTGTAGAACTCTTTAAAGTTGAAGTTGGAATCTTTTGGGTAGTAGTACGAAGTGATGATGTAACCTGATATCTTCTCATCCAGCAGTTCCTTGAAGCCCATTATTGCCATGCCCTTCCGAAGAATCTCACGGTTTTCCTGATACCTGATAAATAAGTTCTACAACTGTCAGGGACTGATCCATAGATTACATTACACTGCTGTGGGATTCTCATTTCCAGTGTAAAACAATTCAGAATATATATGATAAAATTTAGATCTATTTACAGGGTTTCTAGAATACGGTAGCCCGACACCTGTGGCTACCAAATAACCACTTTCCACCAGCCCGACGGCTATTGGAATTTCAACAAAAAAATGAAGTTGAAGAAGAAAACGGAAGGAAAAAATTGCAACGAAAAGCTCTCGACATACTTGTTTCAATAAATAAAGTCTGACTATTATTAGCCTGGAACACGTCAAATAACTCACTAGCGTAATCTGCAAAATAACGCAGTTCAAGATTGGCATGATTTCTGTTCCCGGCAAGATGTCGTAATATCGCGAAGAGTGCCGAATGGTTTCCACACAGTTTTTTTTTTCTCTTCCGATACATAAAGACTGACTATTATTAGCCGGGAAAACGTCACATAACTCGCTAGTGTAATCTGAAGGAAAAAATCGCTGTCCAAGATTTCTGTTTCCGGCAAGATGTCGTTATATCCTGGACAGTGCTGAATGGCTTCCCTACAGAGATTTGTTTTCTTCTGGTCAAAACAAAAATCGAACTTTTTTGTTCTTTTATCGTTAAAAATACAAGTATTATAAGGAATTAATTTATCAATTGTTACCTATTACATTGAAGGTAATGATTATTTTATTTTATGGTGTCTGTTTTTAGTCTTAATCCAACTGAATCAGTCATCCGTGAAGTCTGAGACAATAGTATCAACGTGGCATTTTTTGTAAATAAACTTGTAGCCATGTAGGTCGTTATTTGATAGATCTATTGTGTTATTTTGTTTTTGGAAATGGTTACACTAATCTAACAATGAATCAGGGTGCATTTGTAAAAAGAAATATATATATTTCTGCAAAATGTCTATTCGATCATCAAGATTTGAGTTTTATTTTTGGGAGGTAGGGCTAGTGAATTTTTAAGTCGGGCTAGTGAATTTTGAAAATTACTGGTCCAATGGCTAGTGGATTTAAAAAATGTTATAGAAGCCCTGCTGTTAACATGGGACTTTGAGGACTGAGGAAAGGATTATGGAAGGGACAGCTGTAATGACACAGTGATGTAGTAATGTATTTCAATATTAGGTTCATGATAATTTGCATCAATAGAGGGCCATGGTATCATGATTCTTGTTTGAAGTTTGGGTGGAAAAATATACAGCCTTTCGAGATAAAACAACACTCCGCTGAACTTTATGAATGATTTGTTTTTCAAAACCTTTTTATTTCATTCTTTTTTATTAATATGTTAAAATAATACTCTGAAATTCAGTTTGTGTCATATCTTCATTAGTTATTAAGGATGATTAAGTTTTATAAACTTTAACCAAAGCGTTCACCTGCCAAGAAAACAGGATAATTATGAATGAATATGAAAAGTATCACAGTTGCCAAGTATCACTACCATTACATTGGTATATAT
>JAULBS010001932.1:0-11558 GCA_032355785.1 Symmetromphalus regularis | reverse complement strand
ATCAGTAAGGACGGGGTCAGACATGGCGGTGCATAGAGAAACTGGATCAGTAAGGACGGGGTCAGACATGGCGGTGCATAGAGAAACTGGATCAGTAAGGACGGGGTCAGACATGGCGGTGCATAGAGAAACTGGATCAGTAAGGACGGGGTCAGACATGGCGGTGCATAGAGAAACTGGATCAGTAAGGACGGGGTCAGACATGGCGGTGCTTAGAGAAACTGGACAGGAGAATAAGGACGGGGATCAGAGAGACTGGATCAGTAAGGAAGGGAGTCGGTAAAGATGGTTGTCAGATAGGCAGGCGTCAGAGAGACGAGGGACAGTAAGAACGGGGTCATAGAGACGGGATCAAAAATGGGTCAATAAGGACAGGGTCAGTAAGAAATGGGGTAAGAGAGATGGAGGTTAATAAATTTAAGGGTCAGACTGGTCTGTGATCAGAAAGGACGGGAGCTAGAAAGGATGTAGGTCAGAGGGACGGGGTCAGTAAGGATGGGGATCAGTAAGTAATGCACAGACCCGTAGGAGCCAGACCCCCACACACCTTCACCTTTTTCGCCGGTTTATTTCAGCTTTAGATTTCTTTCTCCAGTCTAACATTTAAGATAACGAAACTTGCAAGACCGTTTTTGGGACCCCTCCCCCACTTTGAAAATCTGACCTAAGTCACTGATGCATGCATTGGTGCGAATTCAATAGGACCCAAGAAGCTTCAGCCACAATGTTTTAACAGTAGATCTAGAAAATAGAGTGGAATGGCAAAGATAGTAGAATTGTTTTCTTTCTTCAAATCGGGAACCCTGTATTCAATATTGTGGACCCGCCCCTGTGACTTGTTTTTGAAGAGTATTACAGTTTATCGTATACATAATTATTTCCGCGTTCAGTCGCCTCATACTTTAATTTGCTTCTCGTATTGCGATTCAACTCTCCTAAACAAATCCAATTAGATAATAGCAGGCGAAAAGACGTTCAATAACAACAGAACTTTGTTTGTTCTACAGTATAAGACATTCAGTATGCAGGGGCGTTGGAACGAAATTCATATGGGGGAGGGGGGTGGGTAGGTGGGACTGTTCCCGTTTCCGAACATCAGAATAATTCAACGATGAATAAAAGGAACATATTTATGGGAATTATTGGGGAGGGAGGGGTGAGGCTGAAGGACCCCCCACCCTTCCGGTTCCAAAGTCCTTGGTATATTACAATGTATAATGTTTTAAACATGATGGCGAACAAAATATATTTACACATAAACATGATACATTATACATTTTTAGCCGGGGGACTTAACAAAATTCATAATTAGTTTACATCGTATTGCGTGGGATTTTTTATGAAAATACAGCTGTCTGGAATAATAACAAACCTGGTAAACAAATGCTACCAACTAATTGGGCGTAGCCAGAGAGTGAAAAACGCCGTGGCAAACCCAGACGCTGGGAGCTTGAACCGTGTGGATAATAAATATCAGTATCATGGAAAAAAAACCCCACAAATCTGCGGAAATCCCAGGCAAGCACCTCGTCTGCCTAATGCTGCCTACGCTAGAGAACCATCACTTAAAGGGAATTTTCCAGCCTTTTTGTACGAGTGGAAACAACTGAATAATATGATCAAAATAATATTTAAACATAAATATTGTAGATTTTTATTTGATTATAAATATAATAAAACATTGTCATGTGCAGACAGTCAGGCTGCCTGCCTAAACGCAAGTTCGCAGTGGCGTCCATATAATTAATTTATTTTAGAAAATGCTATCTATAGTTCAGACATTTTACAAATTGCCTCATTAAAACTTTTGATTTCCAAGTTTATTTATAGGTGTAAAATTAGTTTTAGGTGTAAAATTAGGTGTGCATCATATGACGTCTAGGTTTCAAACATTTTCTGGGGGAATGCCCCCAGACCTCCCTGCAACACTCGCACCTTCAGTGCTCGATTGTCAAATTGGAATCCACATAAAAAATGGCTGGGTACGCCCCTGACTGTTCACACGAGTTATGTATACATTACAGGGGTGTTGGAACGAAATTCGTATTGGAGGGGGGGGGGGGGGCTGCTCTCGTTTCTGAACATCTGAATTTTCCGGTGAATAATTCAACAATGAATAAAAATATATTTATGAGAATTATTGGGGGAGGGGAATGATCGGCTCCAACGCCCATGCATTACAAGATTTCCCTTGTAATTTTAAAGTTCTTATCGAAACTGAAATAAACCATGCGAATGCAGTATTCAGTAATTGTTTTCATATTGACACATACAACATTTAAATGACCACTTTTAAGAACATCTAGCATTTTCACAATTTCTCGTTATATTCAATACCAAAACATTCAATCATTTCCACACAAATATCTTTCATAAGCAATACATTATTAATATATACATGTTCCCACCATTACTACAAGCAGACGTGAATTATATTTCAGAAAGAATATCTAATTAATGTGTATGATATGTCCTCGCCATTACTTCGGGCAGACGTGAATTATATTTCAGAAAGAATAACTAATTAATTTGTGATATATTCCCGCCAATACTACAAGCAGTTGTGAATTATATTTCAGAAAGAATAACTAATTAATGTGTGATATGTTCCCGCCAATACTACAAGCAGTTGTGAATTATATTTCAGAAAGAATATCCAATTAATAAGTGACGGATCCAAAAAATCCATTTAGGGGAACCCCTAAAGAATCATCGGATTTTTAAAGTGAAAAAAAAAAAAAAAAAGTTATTATAAATAAACCCTTTTTTTTTTTTAAATAACAAAACGTATAGGGGGTGGGGGCCCCTGGAGCCCCGACTAGATCCGCCAATGTTAATGTGTATGATATGTTTCCGCCATTAATACAAGCAGACGTGAATTGTATTTCAGAATGAATATCTAATTAATGTGTGTGATATGTTCCCGCCATTGCTACAGGCAGACGTGAATTGTATTTCAAAATGAATATCTAAGTAATTTATACGATATTTATCTTCCATTATCAGTTAACAGAGTTCTGACTAATGGTTACCAAAAGAAATATTTTATTAATATATACTGTTATGATCCCAAAGTATGTGTATAAAAGACTATTCTCAAAACACAAAAGAGTACACACGCACGTATAACGCACGAACACACGAACACACATACACAACTATTCTGTAAACAAAGCAATTTATTTTGAAGTGTTATTATTATTTCTTATAAACAACTATGCTGACAAGTCCCATATGCCACACTTATCATATATCCGATTAATTAATACCGTATTATTTCAAATAAAATACGCTTCACATAGAATATATAACTGTTACAACAGATGTGAATATTGTACAGAATTCAATGATTAATTATTACAGCCACGAATATAGCCCTAAGCCTGTGTAACGGTTACACATTTACTACCTGGTGTTTGAAAATAGCCGCAAAAGGAAAATGACAAATTACGAAAACGCCAGTCCATTTATTGATTGACCGATGAATCATACTGACTATGAATTAAAATATAAATATTTAAAAGAATATATTTGTAACTCTCATTTATATTTTATATATCTTGATTCTCTCTATAACTCTCACGTCTGTGATTAGCTCGCACAGTAAAATAGGTTGGTGTTCAGTCTTCCGTTAAGACGTTCGAACAAAATAGACCTCTACCCAGAGGAATTACACAGAGAGAATACATGATTATTTTAGTTTTTCCCGCATTTGTTACAAAGTAAAGTTTGTTTTATTTAACGACACTTCTAGAGCACATTGATTTTTTATCTGATCATCGGCTATTGGACGTCATACATATGGTCATTCTGACATATGTCTTTTAGAGAATCCCGCTGCCACCACATAGGCTACTCTTTCCGATAAGCAGCAAGGGGTCTTTTATATGCACTTTACCACATACAGAACAGCACATTCCATGGCCTTTGATGAACCAGTTGTGGACCACTGGTTAGAACGGAAAATAACCCAAACTGAAAATGGATTACTCTGTCTAAATGTTTTTATTCCCGTTTATGTATAAACTATATGTTATCCCTTTAGTCATGTTTATCTTATAAACTTAATATAATCCGTTTAGTGAAGTGTTTATTTTAGTAACTATATATATATTCCGTTTACTGAAGTGTTTGTGTTATAAACTTTACATGTATATAGAATCAGTTCACTGAAGCGTTTTTGCTATAAACTTTGTATAGAATCAGTTTACTGAAATGTTTATTTTATAAACTATATATATAATCCGTTTACTGAAGTGTTTATGTATAAACTATATATATTCCGTTTACTGAAGTGTTTATGTATAAACTATATATAGAATGAGTTTACTGAAGTGTTTATTTTATAAACAATATATAGAATCAGTTTACGGAAGTGTTTATGTTATAAACTATATATTGAACCAGTTTACTGAAGTGTTTATTTTATAAACTATAATATATAGAATCAGTTTACTAAAGTATTTATGTATACACTATATATAGAATCAGTTTACTGAAGTGTTTATGTATACACTATATATAGAATCAGTTTACTGAAGTGTTTATGCATAAACTATATATAGAATCAGTTTACTGAAGTGTTTATGTATAAACTATATATAGAATCAGTTTACTGAAGTGTTTATGTATAAACTATATATATATATATATATATATATATATATATATAAAAAAATCAGTTTACTGAAGTGTTTATGTATAAACTATATATATAATCAGTTTACTGAAGTGTTTATGTATAAAATATATACAGAATCAATTTACTGTAGTGTTTATTTTATAAACTATATAGAATCAGTTTACTGAAGTGTTTATTTTTTAAACTACATAGAATCAGTTTACTGAAGTGTTTATTTTATAAACTATATAATCAGTTTACTGAAGTGTTTATGTTATAAACTATATAAATAATCAGTTTACTGAAGGGTTTGTGTTATAAACTGCATAAATAATCCGTTTAGTGAAGTGTTTTATATATCTGAACAATGTAAGAACGCAATTTCAGATTCAATTTCGCAGACAATCATTTTGACAAATATAATTATTTCTCTAACAAACAGGGAATATTTAAAAAGGCTGCTGCAGTGATGAGCTCGCTTGATATCTCAGGCAGGTGATTACTATTTCTTCACGGTAATATTGCTGTCAATATTGAGGTGAGTCACGGATCCGCTGTACACTTGCCGTGTTCGCCCAGGTAATTGACACAAATCCATTTCGCTTTTCTTTTGTTGCGCACGACGTGCCTATTGGACTATCACACAAATGAAACAGTTGCGTGGTGATGGAGGTCACATGGGTATCTGGATATGTGTTATTTGATGTGTTCTATGAATACAGTATCTTGTGGGTATCAGCAGGGCCGGATTTATAAGAGGGAAAAGGGGCAATTGACCCAGGGCCCTCTGCCAGAGGGGCCCCCATACTAAAGACTTCCTTTATAAAAAAATGTAATAATTATAAAATTAGTTCTATTCATTTATTTTAGATATTTTTTTTATTTGTCATGTAATTTTTTTCTGTTGATGGGCCCCCGAACCTGAAGTGCCCCAGGTCCCCCAAGGTCTAAATCCGGCATTGCTTGTGGGTATCATTATATTGTAATAACATCACGTGTTATGTGATGTGTTTTATATGAATACAGTAGATTGGACAGTGGCGTAGCTTCCATTGAGGCAAAAAGGCAACTACCTCACTAGACTTTTTTGCATAAAAAATATTAATGAGATTAATATTATAAAAGCTGATTAAAATACGAGAAATAACAAGCAATGCTTCACTAGAAAAAAGACCCAAGCTACGCCAATGTTGGATGTTGAAAGCAAAACTGGGTCCATAATTAAAACTGGAGTAGGAATCTCATTTCTGGAACAAAGGTTCTGAAGAAAATTATATCTTTATACATTAATTCCCTAAGAATTTATATCCAGGTGGAAACAACATACACATAGTATTTAATAGCTGTGTATTTGACAGTCTGTAATATGTGTATTTAACAGTCTGTAGTATGTGTATTTAACACTGTAATGTGTGTATTTAACAGTCTGTAGTATGTGTATTTAACAGTCTAATATGTGTATTTAACAGTCTGTAGTATGTGTATTTAACACTGTAATATGTGTATTTAACAGAGTCTGTAATATTTGTATTTAACAGTCTGTAATATCTGTATTTAACAGTTTGATATGTATATTCAATAGTCTGTAATATGTGTAGTTAACAGTGTAATATGTGTATTTAACAGCCTAATATGTGTATTTAACAGTATGTAATATGTGTATTTAACAGTATGTAATATCTGTATTTAACAGTTTGATATGTATATTCAATAGTCTCTAATATGTGTAGTTAACAGTGTAATATGTGTATTTAACAGTCTAATATGTGTATTTAACAGTATGTAATATGTGTATTTGACAGTCTGTAATGTGTGTATTTAAGTCTGTAACGTGTGTATCTAACAGTATGTAATATGTGTATTTAACAGTCTGTAATGTGTGTATTTAAGTATGTAATGTGTGTATTGAACAGTATGTAATATGTATATTTGACAGTCTGTAATGTGTGTATTTAAGTCTGTAATATTTGAATTTAACAATATGTAATATGAGTATTTGACAGTCTGTAATAGGTATATTTAAGTCTGTAATATGTGTACATTTAAAACAGTCTATTATAGGTGGGTAGTTAGAATAGTCTGTAAAATATGTGTATTCAACATAGCCTATAATATGTGTGTACTTAACCTAGTCTATGATATGTATACATGAAAAGGCTAAAGTATGTTTGTATTTAATATAGTCCGTAATATCTATTATATGTATGTATTTAACATACGTTACAGTCTTTAATATTTATCAACCGTATTAAGAGGATTATTTAACATCGTAATATCTATTATAATAATGTATGTATTTAACATACGTTACATATTCTTTAATATTTATCAACCGTATTTGGTGGATTATTTAACTTAAACCGTAATAGGTGTTTAACAGTCTATAATATGTGTTTATTTAACAGTCTTTAAAATTAGTGTATTTACTATATCAAAATCATTATTGACATTATTAATATTATTGCATGGACTCTTGTCTTGAGAAAAAAAACCCTGATAGTTTTGCTTTTAAAAATAATTTTAAAACTGACTGTAATAAATACCCGACAATTTACTCTGATCACGAAAAATGATCTGCTAGATACAACACAATATACAAAACACGTAAAATAGCTACAATCGTTTGGTAAATAACCTCTAATATTAATTATAGGTATTACAAGTCCAAGTCCTTGTGTAAGCGGATTTTGTCAATAACTTTGTCAGGTAATGAGCTACTAACATTCATCGATCTCATCTGTGTAACCGATGGAATGAAACTAGTGATCAGTTAGTTATTACTGGAATACGCGATAAGCATAGTGGTCACTTAATACGTATCACTGTGTAAAACAGTCAAAGTCAAATGAATATAGTAGTCCAAATTATGTTGAAAATCTCTATGGTAATGTGACGTAGATATAAAAACACAACAAAACGATGATTGGAGGCGGGGGTAAGGACACGTACACCCGTGCCTTTCCCTGAATACATTAAATAAATATATAGTTCATCTATACAGTGCTTTCTACTCTCTCTTTTTAATATGACCAGCGACAACTCTCTCAAATACCTGAATAACACTATTTCGAAACTGTTGAATGGACTTTTCAAATTTATCTCTTAGAAGAAAATCGATTCTATTTCTCTGACTCTGACCATAGGACAACACGTTTCATTAAGGTAACTATACGAATTACTAGCCTGCCGTTTGATATTAAGTCTAAATTCCTTGACCAACTTTTACGACATCGATTGCCGTCGTCAGTGAATACGACCACCAACAAAAGCAAGAAGGCTTTGATGAAGGCAATCACATCTTTCATGACTTCCTTTCTTTCCTAAGACTTTCGTGTATTTATGCGCATCGGAAAACAAACAGACAACTTTTCTCTTATTTATAAAGAGTTTAATTTCGCCTTCTGGACATAGAGCACTGCTCCAGAGCAAAGATGACGTCAAAGAAACGTTAATGATGAAGAAGACAATTTGTGTAAGATATAAATATTGGATTCTGGATACTGTGTGTTTAATAAAGACGCTGGACTGTCTGGTAAAACTGAATGTATGTCTAGCTGAATACACTGGATCAGTCTTGATCAAATGTCTGGTAAAACTGAATGTATGTCTAGCTGAATACACTGGATCAGTCTTGATCAAATGTCTGGTAAAACTGAATATATATCTAGTTGAATACACTGGATCAGTCTTGATCAAATGTCTGGTAAAACTGAATGTATGTCTAGCTGAATACACCGGATCAGTCTTGATGAAATGTCTAGTAAAACTGAATATATATCTAGTTGAATACACCAGATCAGTCTTTGTGTGGTGTCTGGTAAAACTGAATGTATATCTAGTTGAACACACCGGATCAGGTCTTTGTGTGGTGTCTGGTAAAACTGAATGTATATCTAGTTGAACACACCGAATCAGGTCTTTGTGTGGTGTCTGGTAAAACTGAATATATGTCTAGTTGAATACACTGGATCAGTCTTTGTGTGGTGTCTGGTAAAACTGAATGTATGTCTAGTTGAATACACTGGATCAGTCTTTGTGTGGTGTCTAGTAAAACTGAATATATGTCTAGTTGAATACACCAGATCAGTCTTTGTGTGGTGTCTGGTAAAACTGAATATATATCTAGTTGAATACACCAGATCAGTCTTTGTGTGGTGTCTAGTAAAACTGAATATATATCCTGAACCCTTTGTACATATTCAACCCTTTGAGGATATTGCACTGTTCATATTGCACTGTTCATATTGCACGAACTCATTCGAACCTCTCTCTCTCTCTCTCTCTCTCTCTCTCTCTCTCTCTCTCTCTCTCTCTCTCTCTCTCTCTCTCTCATATGAGTACTAGCAGTAACAATTGCAGATAGGCACACATTGAAACCCGCAAGAAATAAAATATTGGTAAGGCCCACATGCTGACTTGGGCGACTCTTTGATTTCACCCATGTCTGGCCATAACTGTTGATCTCGAGCCTCTGAAGTCTTGCTAGGAGATTATTTGTTTTTGAGTGAGGGGTGTATCTCTGGATACGTGTACTTTATGTCGAGCAATATTCTTTCTGCTCCAGCAGGTTGTAAAATTAGCAAACTTTAATTCATAACAAATATTAATCAGACCCATTCCTCGTTGGCGTTACCTACGACCTTTCCATTGTTTTTATAAACTTATTTTGACTGAATTGTGACGTTATGTCTGGATATCAGACAATGTGCTATATATAGGTCACAGTTAATTGATAAACTCGTCTGAGATATCAAGTATACAATAATGTGTGTTATGTAGGTCACACTTAATTGATAAACTCGTCTATGATGTCAAGTATACAATAATGTGTGTTATATAGGTCCCAGTTAATTGATAAATTCCTCTGAGATAACAAGTATATAACAGTATGTTATATATGTCACAGTTGATTAATAAACTCGTCTGAGATATCAAGTATATAACAATGTGTTTTATAGGTCACAGTTAATTGATAAACTCGTCTAAGATATTAAGTATATAACAATATGTTATACATTTCACAGTGTATTGATAAACTCGTCTGAGATATCAAGTATATGACAATGTGTTATATTGGTCACAGTTTATTGATAAACTCGTCTGAGATATCAAGTATATAACAATGTGTTATATAGGTCACAGTTAATTGATAAATTCATCTGAGATATCCTGTTATTATTATTGATCGATAAACACTAATAATTGTACTATTTTATAAAATTATATTTAAGAAATTGTTCAATCTCCCACGCAAACCTAAAATGCGATAGTTTGTAGAAAGCAATGATTACAGGGAAGTTAATTAGTGTAATAACTTCCAGTGCAGTCTATAGTGGTTCCCTCAAGCTGTGGTTCATTGCTAGATGATGGCAAGGTCAGCAGAACGCTCGAATTAAACATTAATGTCGATTCAATTTATAATAAAACATTTCCGGAGTTATCTAATGAAACAAGGCTTAGCATGATTGAAACGATAAAGGTATATTATTTAGTATCCGAGTAATAAACCAACATATATAAACACATTCTTAAAACAAGATCTATATCTATCAGACGCGGATGCAGTATTTCTAAAAGGGGGTCCAAATGTGGATTTCTGAAAGGAAGGAAGGTAGTCCAAATGTAAAGAGTGAATAGGACTGGGGCATTTTTTAAATGTTCACATCCTCCCACTCGGAAAATAATTAAAAACAAATATGAGAAAAGGGGAGGTTCCAGACCCCCTGAACTCCGCTGGATCCGCTACTGTCTATAGTCCAGTTCTGATAACCTTTTAATTGTAAATGTTTTTAATGAAGATTGACACTTTAACCATTTAAAAATTATTTTAAAGAAAACATAGGCACCCGACCAAACAAAACTGAAAAAGAGAAGTCAAGCAAGGGCGACAATCGCTTCCTGGAAGTAGGTGGACTGAGCCTGGGGGTGGAGGTGAGGAATGGAATGGAGTGGAGCCGATCCTATAATAACACGTTTAAAAGACTCCAATATATGTCTTATATACTCCACGAAATTAAATAAGGGCAAATAGATATCTTTTCTAATCATACCCAAATAGCATCTTTTAAGTATGTGTTAAAATGTTGAGGAAACATGTCATTATTTGAACAGCTGATGACATATCAGAATCTAATAACTAACACAGATACATCACACAGCTTACTTGTATTGTTATTGATTTCTTCCTTTGCCTTTTCTATATCTCTGCTGCGTTTAATTTTACAGATGTAATCTTGATCATAATTGTTTTTTTAAGTGATTCAAAGTGATATGCCTCTATCAGATGTCACTGTCAATATAGCTATGATATGCCCTATCAGACGTCACTGTGAATATAGATGTGATATGCCCTATCAGACGTCACTGTGAATATAGATGTGATATGCCCAATCAGACGTCACTGTGAATATAAATGTGATATGCCCTATCAGACGTCACTGTGAATATAGCTATGTGATATGCCCCTATCAGATGTCACTGTGAAAGTGATATGCCCTATCAGATGTCACTGTGAATATAGCTATGCGATATGCCCTATCAGATGTCACTGTGAATATAGCTATGTGATATGCCCCTATCAGATGTCACTGTGAATATATCTATGTGATATACCCCTATCAGATGTCACTGTGAATATAGCTATGTGATATACCCTATCAGACGTCACTGTGAATATAGCTATGTGACATGCCCCTATCAGATGTCACTGTGAAACATATAAAATGCGATAGTTTGTGAGAAGCAATGACTACAGGGAAGTTAATGATTGTAATGGTAAAATTAACAATTGTAAACAGACTTCTTGAGTAAGGACGATTATTCAATAAGGGAGATAGTTAGAGATAGAGATAGATAGATATATGGATGGATAGATGGATGGATGGATGGATAAATAGATATACAGATAGACAGACAGAGAGACAGACAGATATATATA